>MJUT01016645.1:320091-331224 GCA_002080005.1 Gigantidas platifrons
CACTCACCTTACTGGATTGGCATGGACACTTCAATATGATACCTCTAACACACATAAATTACCACTCACCCTACTGGATTGGCATGGACACTTCAATATAATACCTCTAACACACATAAATTACCATGCACCCTACTGGATTGGCATGGACACTTCAATATAATACCTCTAACACACATAAATTACCACTCACCCTACTGGATTGGCATGGACATTTCAATATAATATCTTTATTTCTCATAACCAAATTACATGGTAAAGAGATAAATATCAAAAATACAAACATATTTACACCAGTTTCCAAAAGGAAGTAAACAAATCAATATCAAAGCAACAGTCACCTATGAATATACTTTACTACTAGTATTCTAATGAATTTACATAATTTACTTAATTCAACCTTAGAATTTGAACACATCAAGGCACAATATTTTACAGTTGTTAGACTACATCTGTATTTATGGGGAATCAACCTGGCTCTGTCCTGTATAAATTCAATGCATTCGAATAAATAATGAAACCCCTGACACAAATTACATACTCTATTCTCTCGATATAGAGTGACTAAGCATGTGTAATTGACAAAAAATTCCCCTCTTAGTGAAATGATTTGGTCATACAAGTGTGTAGAAAGGTGAGTTGAATAACGTGATAATTATTTACTTTGACACCAACAAACAACATAAAGTTGCTTAACGTGAGAACAAAAATACAACACCTATAGCAAATGACCTAAAAGTAATGCAACATTTCATTCCACAATCTTCCATTGCTATAATTCAGTTATAACAATTCTTTGGTTAGACGGGTTACAGATGGGTGCTGTATACGACACAGAAGAACCTTACAATTTCGAACACGTATTTTCCCTAATCCAAAGGGATTCTTTCTTCCAATCTCTATATAGTTTTTAATCATTTTTTTTGTCTTTTTGCTACATGTATATGGTTTTTTTTTGTTATTCTGTGTTTTTTCTCTCTGTTAAATATGCTTCGATGTTTTGAGACTTATCTCTGGTATTATAAACATACTGCCTTTAGTTGAGGGTGTTACGATAGATTACCACAAGAAGACAAAATATTTTTTATGAGTGTGGTAATCTACCGTAATACCCTCAACCAAAGGCAGTATGTTTTATATTATACTGAATGCCCTTATGAGGGTGGTATTGCGGAGGGTGGTATTACGGAGGGTAGTATTGCGGAGGGTGGTATTGCGGGGTGTGGTATATCCTTGCAATACCACCATCTGCTTTGGTGGGCGGGGTTAAGGAAAGTTAGAGAAAAATACCACATCTACATTTAACAATGAAATTGCCAAATTATCAAAGAAATTTGCATAAAGTATAATATATAACATTACACCATAGAACAAATAAATACCCATCATTACCTTCACTATAATTTGTGCTAAGTTTTGTTTCACACATGAAATGATGTATATTATCATATACACACGGTACATCATGCCAGTTCTCTTTGTTGTGAATACTGTTCAATATTATTGCTGTACATTGTTCATCAAGAAACCCGTCTGGCTGTGGGTATCCATACTTTTTATACCTGTGATTGATATACGTGTAGATGAAAAACATAAACTAAGAGATTTTATTCATGATAACAACGATATTTTCTTTATAAAGGAGTCATTAATCTCTGGTGAACAGTAATTGGGACTTAATTGATATATATATATAGTCTAAAATCACCAGGTTTGTAAGAATAGTAACACGACATGTGTCATAAGTGGAGCAGGGACGCTTACCTTCCGGAGCACCTGAGTTCACTCCTGTTTTAATGGGGTTCGTGTTGCTCAATGTTTATGTTTTCTGTGTAGTGTTTTGTAGATCTTTGTTTCTCCTTTTCTTTTAGACATTCGATTATCGACTTCTGATTACCCCTTTGGTATCTTCCATTAACGACTTCTGATTACCCATTTGGTATCTTCGATTATCGACTTCTGATTACCCCTTTGGTATCTTCGATTATCGACTTCTGATTACCCCTTTGGTATCTTCGATTAACGACTTCTGACTACCCCTTTGGTATCTTCGATTAACAACTTCTGATTACCCGTCTGGTATCTTCGATTAACGACTTCTGATTACCCCTTTGGTATCTTCCATTAACGACTTCTGATTACCCCTTTGGTATCTTCAAACTTTTCTTAATGCTTTTTTGGTCAATTTTCATTTTTGTTTTCTGAAAACAAAGGGGATTTATTGTCACTGATATTTATTAACATACCTTTACATTGATTGAGAATGTTCGACTTTGAAGTTGTTGCACAAGGGGACCGATCGATAGTCCGACGGTTCGATGGTCCGACGGTTCGATAGTCCGACAGCTCGATAGTCCGACAGCCCGAGTTCGATGGTCCGACAGTTCGATAGTCCGACGGTTCGATAGTCCGACAAATTTAATAGTTCTGCCGTTCATAATTTAATAGTCCCCCGTTCATGCTCCGAAGTCTTGTGTCAATTTGTAGTTGATGTATCTCAATGATTTGATTGATTGATTGATTTTTGGTGTTTTAACGCCATTTTCAACAGTATTTCAGCTATATCGTGGCGACCAGTTTTAGTGGTGGAGGAAGCCGGAGTATCCGGAGAGAACCACCGAACATATGCATGGGCAAGCAACAGGTAAACTTTATCACATGCGACTGCGAGTCGAGTGCGCCCTTTTTTGTAATTTACAAAGCCGGACTTGAACCCACGCCGTATTGGTGATAGGCTTGTATGGGTTGTTAGATCCAGATATCTAGCTCATTGAGCCACCCGGGTCCCCAGGTATCTCAAGGAGCGCAACAGAAGTCCAGATTACGTACACGATTTGTCCTATTTGCCGAGCATGTATCGTCGGAAATCCACAACCAATTATGCTACATCCTTCTGGAAAGATCTCTTGAATACCATCCTTCTGTTAAGAGCAAGAAGATGCCTTCTCGAGGAATAGGTCAAATCATCACTTATATTCCAGAAACATGCGTATGTCGTATGCACTAAATTTTGGCGGGACATAAAAATATTGCTTTTCTTGGAAGACTATTTTCTGGAATATATTGCCAGTGACGAACCCATAAACACGAAAAAAAAACAAGTTTATTATAGGGTTGCACGATCTTACTGTTACATGGAAATAAGAAAATATTAATCAAAATTGACAATATCAGACCCGTACACAGGAGTAAGGATGCAAGGGATGTGAACGCCCCCTCCTTTTAATTTTTAAAAATAAAATCTAGACTGATTTTGGCGTCAGAATTGTATTTCCCTCCACATTCGCACCCCCCCTAAATGCACAGACCTTTCCAAAAATTTTCAGAATATATACATGAACTATTAAATTTGTCAGACTATCGAACCGTCGGACTATCGAACTGTCGGGACTATCGAACTGTCGGACCATCGAACTGTCGGACTAAAGAGCTGTCGGACCATCGCTACTCACCCGTTCCACAATATGATTCAAATTTGATATTCAATAATATACGGCAATATTATTATGCAACAAGATACCTCCTATAACTATATACACATTTTGATCCTCAAGGTTTGAAGATACCAAAGAGGTAATCATAAGGCGTGAATTAAAGAATGACAGAAAACACAATGGCCAAAAAGACAAACAATTGTTGACAAAACAAAATGTCCATATCTCAAATGACAATGGATCTTTTACTTTTTATGTAGATGTTTTATTTTCCCTACCACTGCCAAGACTTTTACCGGACTTGACTATTTATATGAGTAACATGACGGGTGACTTATCAGAAGCAGGAACAGCTTACCTTTCGCGAGAACATGAGTTCATCCCCACTTTTTTGATGGGGTCCGTTTTGCTAATTTTTTAAGTTTTTTTGTGTTGCTCTATTATGTGTCTTTACGTTCTGAGTTGCGAGTTGTAATGTCCGTTACGATTTCCGCTTAAGACTATGTTCGATTTGTTTTTATCTCCATTTATTTACGTTAATCGTGTTTGTTTACGTATAGTGGTGTCTAACACATATTGTGTTGTGTCTTCGTCTTGTGTACTATATGTTGCCAATTTCTCTGGATTGTCCATTCCTGATTACCCTTAGTTATTCTATAATGTTTATGAATCATATCAACGTGTGCTCGATTCAATTTTACCTGATAAACTTTGTCAGTGACTATCGGCAGGTTCATGGTTTTTACCAGGAAATTTTGGTTTCCCCCAACAATAAAGTTATCTATCGTGTTTTCGACCTACTAACGGATTTTTTGTAATTACGCGTTGTAATGAATGATTTTTGTAAAAAGAAATAATGAACCTTAAAAAGCAATCTCATGTGTCCTCTTCTCGCTAGAGACAACGTCAACAACTATGATACTGGTCAGACATACGGTTACATCAAAGCACAGTACCTTTATGAAACAGCAGATGTAAAAGCTCCCATGTAACCTGATTATTTACTCACCACCATGGAGGGGTCTTCGGTTACAGAGAAAGTACATTTAATCATGTGTGAATTAATCACTACATCTTAAAGAAAAGCTTGAAGATACCAAAGGGGTAATCAGAAGGACAGACAGCACAATGGCTAAAAGAAGAAGGACAGACAACACAATGGCTAAAAGAAGAAGGACAGACATCACAATGGCTAAAAGAAGAAGGACAGACAGCACAATGGCTAAAAGAAGAAGGACAGACAACACAATGGCTAAAAGAAGAAGGACAGACAACACAATGGCTAAAAGAAGAAGGGCAGACAACACAATGGCTAAAAGAAGAAGGGCAGACAACACAATGGCTAAAAGAAGAAACAGACAACACAATGGCTAAAAGAAGAAGAACAGACAACACAATGGCTAAAAGAAGAAGAACAGACAACAAAATGGATAAAAGAAGAAGAACAGACAACACAATGGCTAAAAGAAGAAGAACAGACAACACAATGGCTAAAAGAAGAAGATCAGACAACACAATGGCTAAAAGAAGAAGAACAGACAACACAATGGCTAAAAGAAGAAGAACAGACAACACAATGGCTAAAAGAAGAAGGACAGACAACACAATGGCTAAAAGAAGAAGGACAGACAACACAATGGCTAAAAGAAGAAGGACAGACAACACAATGGCTAAAAGCAAAAGGACAAAGAACGATCTTCAAAACATTTCACAGAAGACAAAAGATCAAGCAGACCCCACTAAAAACCATGGTGAACTCATGTACTCCAGAATGGTAAGCCGTTGCTGCTCCACATGTTGTGCCGGTTTTATGAGGTTGTCTTGTGCATTGACCACAAGAAAAGGGATATCAACATTAACAGCTCTGTTCTGAAACGTAATTACCAGGCAGTATAAATCATTGGTTCACCATTTAGCCAATGGTAATCTGAGAATCGATAGCCGTTTTTCTTTTTAACCAACCCTGAAAAGTAAATAAAATGTAATGTTATTTCAGAAAAATGTATTCTTGCGACTTAAACAATGGACAAAAATAAATATAAATATTACATATCATACAAAATATAAGACCAAATGACCATTTAATTTTTACGAGCGGATGTTTTTTTTTCTCAAAAAAATATTCGTCGTCAAATTTTACAGAAAAAAATTGACCTGAAAGATGCAAAAAAAATAAAAATGATCTCAGCCTACATTTTTCAGCGAACGATTTTGGGTACATTGAAAATTTATCAGATTTTTCAAAAAGAATTAAATTGTCAGTCCCTAATAACATGATACTTGATTAGTTGTTGTTTAACGGTCTATAAAGTAGTTATGAAGATGACCAGTTTATTTTGAAAGTCGAGAATGAAACGCGATAGCAGTCAAATCGAACGTAGAATTCCGAAGATGTGTTGGACTGAAAAAGCAATGAAAAAACAATAATGCCAATACAAACATAGATCAATACACAACAAGAAAGATTGGACGACAATACCTTACAAAACAGATTGCAATTTCAATTTTAAGACTTTCATCATTTCATATTTTACTGCTTAAATACGTTTCTAAAATGCATACACACCGATATATACTTTATCAGTAACTACAGTTTCCGACATTTCAATCAATAATTGATGAACAAATGACATTTCTTCTTTTGAGCTGATCGCTACAAGATGGCCGCCATTCCTCACACACTCGACTTCCGCTTTCTGTTGGTTTGTGTTGTTGCTGCTGAACAATTTATAACAACTGTCTTGAAAATTCAACCATGTGTCATTACAGCCTATTAGGAATAGAATTATATCTATACGAATTATATGTAGTCAAATAAAAGATTTTTCAGTCACTTTAGCATTATCAACGATATAAGTGGTATCAAATTATATACTTTACATACAACCAATTACTATACTTATGTATAAAACTCTCAATTTCCGCACTCGTTAGTACCACATCTATTTAGTTAGTTTGCTTACAACCAACCATGGCAAGATCTCTACCTTTACCTTTTATCTCTTACCCNTCAAGGGTTTTCAAGCACCTTTATTGGAATTCAAGTACTTTCAAGTCCTTGATTTTGCTACTTTCGTTTTCAAGTACTTTCAAGGATTTCAAGCACCTGTGCGAACCCTGCAGTTCTCACAATGAGCATCAGTACTCCGACACAAGACCAACAAGTCTTTGTTCGGACGGACCAGTAAATTTTTCACTTTTTCATTTAGAACTAGGCCTATATAAAAATAAATTCAAGAATTTATTCGGACCAGTAAATTCAAATTTTCATGTTAATTTTAAAAGAGAAAAAGAATAGATATTTATAGCTGATGTAACCTTTTCACAATGTGACAATATCTAAATAGATGTTATAAGGGAACGACCATTTAACTTGAAAAGGGGGGGGTATGGTTTTTTCCTAAAAAAAAATATTCTGATTTTGGTGGAGGAAAAAAAAATAATCTGATTCAGAGTTTTTGTCATATAACCTAATGTTAAATTCTGGAAAAAAAAATTTCTGAACGAAAAAATCCCCCATAAACCCCCCCTCCCCTTTGCAAGTTAAATGGTCGGTCCCTAACAGAACGTGACTATACATATTTATAATATTGACTTTTTTGCAGTTTATTCTATTAATATATATTATAAAACATACGTTTAATGTTAAAGGATGAATAATCGACAATTAAGATAAGCATATAAAAGTCCTACGTTTACATCTATTTTTAAACATATTATTTTTGCTTAAAGTCCGGTCCTGTGTTTTTATTTCAAATTTACATCATAGCCCCCCCTCTTTAAACTGTCGAAACGTAACATTTATTTAACTGTAAAATTCACAAATAAAATTCACACCCCCCCTTTTTCCCCTTTTTTCTTGTTTAAAACAATGATCAACAATATTCCAGATTCTATATTTATAAACTATTGACCTGAGTAACCTTGCTAAAGCATGCGGAGTCAGTGTGTTTTAATTCGGTCATCCAATCAGGACGCTCATTATTGTCCAGGATAAAAATGCATCGCTAAAATTACCTGTTGGTATATAATTCTCCATTTCAACTCGTAAATTTTCGTCATAAAACTTCACACATGGTTTTGTCTATCATATTTCTTGAAGACAAACATAAAATTTTATTGCATTTATCAATATTTTATGAGTATCGACAGATTTTTCAACACCGTATCTGTTCACGTGACTACACATGCTACTCAGTGACCCGTGACCCAGATTAGCGCGTTTGAGAAATCTTTTCTAAACATGGTATATAATTAGGTTGTATTATTTTCCATCAACAAAACTGAGTTGTATGAATATCTCCTTCCTAAGATTTGGATTCAAAAACGGAAAATTTGCAGGTTAATACTTTATGTATTTTACATCCAATCTAAACTTTAAAGATTCCAAAACAGTTAAAAGAAAATGGCATGAAACCAGTCGATTCACAAAACATGTACGACTACAAATGAAGAGTAAGTACGTCATACAGGTGGATCTTCATTTCTAGAAAATAACTTTACCACTAAGCTTCGACATTCCGGTTAAACATCAATCAATCAATCAATCAATCAATCAATCAATCAATCAATCAATCAATCAATCAATCAATCAATCAATCAAGCAAGCAAGCAAGCAAGCAAGCAAGCAAGCAAGCAAGCAAGCAAGCAAGCAATCAATCAATCAATCGACATTCCAGAAATAAGTAAATATACTTTACTTGATCTACTAATATTCAGGATCTTGTCACTGGCCATATCTACAATGGTATACAACCCAAGAAATCCCCTTCCTGTCAGGTCACTACCCACACGAAATTCTACGTCCATCATGTGCCAACTAGACAATAAATCAACATGCGGTTTTGTTACTTTTGTAAAGCGTCCCATTGATGATGATCGTTCTTCATTTAGACCAATATCAAAGACTTCAACAAACGAGTCCACTATACCATACATCTGGTTATGTACATCTAGTTCTAGGAATTTTAGTTTAATGTATTGTCCATATTTTCCACGAATTTCCCATAAATTTGTGTCCGACATAGTGTACAATGCCGGATATAAGAAAGACGCCAAATAGGCTATCCTTGCAGTACAAAGAGCATACATTGTTCCATCAACACCACATCCAGGATGTTCTGAAAATAAAGAAAAATACACATAAGACCAATTTAAAGCATACAATCTTGAAGTAACAACAACTTGCATGTACGGTTCTTTATATAAACAGTATGTATGTAAACAGATAGTTAAACAAGAAATGTGTGCATCACAAAATACGCCCGTCCATATATAAAGTATCAAACGGTATAATGGTAATGACCCCAAAATAAATAGGGTTCTTCCCCTTCCACAGGGGAATCATGTGGCCAAGTTTGGTAAGGATCCAATATACAGAACTAATGTTATCGTGCGGAAACGATCCTGTTATCAAAAAGTATATTCATAGTAACGGTGACCTTGACCTTTGACCTAATAACCCCAAAATAAATAGAGTTCTTACCCTTCCACAGGGAAATCATGTGGCCAAGTTTGGTAAAGATCCAATATATAGAACTAAAGTTATCGTGCGGAAACGATCCTGTTGTCAAAAATTCTATTCATAGTAATGGTGACCTTGACCTTTGACCTAATGACCCCGAAATAAATAGGATTCTCCCCCTTCCACAGAGGAATCATGTGGCCAAGTTTGGTAAAGATCCAATATACAGAACTAAAGTTATCGTGCGGAAACGATCCTGTTGTCAAAAATTATATACATAGTAACAGTGACTTTGACCTTTGACCTAATGTCCCCAAAATAAATAGAATTCTTCCCCTTCCACAGGGGAATCATGTGACCAAGTTTGGTAAAGATCCAATATACAGAACTAAAGTCACTGTGCGGAAACCTGTGTGGACGCCCGCCGCCCGCCGCCGCCCGCCATACCCAATCACATAATACGGCCTGTCTCGAGACGGGCGTATAAAAAGGGTATTTCCGTACCACTAGCGCTTGTGGTTTTTGATCAGAGGAGAAAAAGAATCTCCTTCTACTGCATATCGGTTACTATATTTCTCTACTCTCGGTAGTTAAATTTTTAAACTGTAAAGCTCAAGAAATATCACAATATGGTAGTAGAAGGAGAATCCATTCATCAGATCATTTTTCAATAGTTATGCAAATTACATTTATTTAGATATCCTTACAGTTATTTTGAAGAAAATAAGAATAAAATGCATATCTTAGTTTAATTGTTTTAAAGGGGCAACCTCTATTCATAAAACAAAATTATCACACTATAAAATGAATAAACAATTGTACAATTTTAAAGTAACAAATACAGTGAAACCTGTCTAACCCGAACCTCCTTGGGATCAACTTTTGTGTTCGGAATAGACAGGTATTTGCTTTCTACGGGTTAAATGAACAAGGATTTCCTACATTGGAACTTTATTTAAAGTTCGGTTTATACAGGATTCCGTTTGATTAAGGATTCGATTCAGACAGGCTTCACTGTATGTGCATGGGAATTAATTGTATTATTTTAAATTAGCTCTTAATAACCTTTAAATAGACTGATTTTTTGCATTTTTATTTTTCATAAAACAGTTGGTAAAACTGACTATCCTTGAAATCATCAATTNGATTTCATTCATCGAAGGCCACCTCACAGCAAAAAAAAGTCACGTTAACTTTGACCAGGCAAGCTAAAATGTGAAATATTAAAAATATATTTAGGAATAAAATGAATAACAAAAAATAACATACTGAACAGTTCCAAAATAAATAGAAAAATCATAGAAAGAGGCAAAATCGATACCCCTCATACATATATACATGTAACATGGTCCCCTCCATTTCCTGGCTTGGTATTGTGCGAAAAAAAAACCACTAAGATTGCACAACGTACAAAATACAAGAAACAGACATCATTAGTATCCTAATTCCTTGATTTAAATCATACGAGCTGAGACGTGATTAGGATGAACATAGGCTGCAAACCCAACTTGCTCAATCTGTAAGTGATAGCCATGGTTCCCTGTTGAGGTAATAATTATACTATCTTATCAACATGTTCAATCTGCAAGTGATAGCCATGGGTCTCTGCTGACATAATAAATACCCTATCTAACCAACATGTTCAATCTGTAAGTGATAGCCATGGTTCTCTGTTGACGTAATAAATATACTATCTTACCAACATGTTCAATCTGTAAGTGATAGCCATGGTTCTCTGTTGAGGTAATAATTATACTAACTTACCAACATGTTCAATCTGTAAGTAATAGCAATGGTTCTCTGTTGAGGTAATAATTATACTATCTTACCAACATGTTCAATCTGTAAGTGATAGCCATGGTTCTCTGTTGACGTAATATATATACTATCTTACCAACATGTTCAATCTGTAAGTGATAGCCATGATTCTCTGTTGAAGTAATAAATATACTATCTTACCAACATGTTCAATCTGTAAGTGATAGCCATGATTCTCTGTTGAAGTAATAAATATACTATCTTACCAACATGTTCAATCTGCAAGTGATAGCCATGGTTCTCTGTTGACGTAATAAATATACTATCTTACCAACATGTTCAATCTGTAAGTGATAGCCATGGTTCTCTGTTGAAGTAATAAATATAATATCTTACCAACATGTACAATCTGTAAGTGATAGCCATGGTTCTCTGTTGAGGTAATAATTATACTATCTTACCAACATGTTCAATCTG
>MJUT01016645.1:375064-386445 GCA_002080005.1 Gigantidas platifrons
CATAAGTAACTATTATATAAATATACATGTATGTACGAGGATCATAAATAAATGTTTCTGAAAATTATAATTTACATTTTGCTTTTTATATAATATCTTTATTGAGGGGCCCCGGGTGGCTCAATGAGTTAGGTCGCTGGATCTAACAACTCATACAAGCCTATCACCAATACGGCGTGGGTTCGTGCCCGGCTTTGTAAATTACAAAAAAGGGTGCACTCGACTCGCAACCGCAAGTGATAAAGTTTACCAGTTGCTTGCCCATGGTCGGTGGTTCTCTCCGGGTACTCCGGCTTCCTCCACCTCTAAAACTGGTCGCCATGATATAGCTGAAATATTGTTGAAAGTGGCATTAAACACCAAAAATCAAATCAAATCAATCTTTATTGAAATTTAAATCTCTTTTTAAACTTGTATAAGAAATCAAATACCCATGTTTTGGTTTATATAAAATATTTCTTTATCTTATGGGAATCATGAGGACATTTAAAATTTTAGAGCTTGTTGTGTTTTACACAAGCCGGCAAACTGTTTTCACTGAATTTTTAAAACCCTAAAGAAATTGAAATTGAGATATTATTTGTTTGGATATCAAGACTTTGAAGTCATAATTTATACTTAATATTTGTTGTAGCTGTGCTAGTTTTGATTGCAATTAAGTATATAATAATATCTACATTATTTGTTTAATAAATTTCATGAAGAAAATTCATTTACATAATCATACATTAAATATCTAAGGAGATATATGTTTCAGTTAAGACAAAATAAGTCAAAATGATAAAAAGTAATCTAAATGTAATCAGAAAGTAACCATGATTACAGGGTCAAAATGAATGTAATCGATTACATTACGATTAAATGTATTCTATAAAATGTCCGATTACAGATTACATTCGATTACATGAAAAATGTAATCGATTACAACTGATTACGATTACAAATTACGATTACCCCATGTCTGATATACATACATGTATATATTTAAGAACTGCGTATATTCTTTAAAGTAATAGATGAGTGAATGATTGTTGTTTAGCATCAGACAAGCAATTTTGTTAGCTATATCATGGTGAGAATAATTTGGATTCGATGAGATGATGGTGATGTCCGCTTTGTAGTAGACCAACACAATTAGCTGGATTTGTATGGTGTTAAACTAACTGACAGAAACAACAGCCCGTAGGTACACTGTTTAATGTTGCTCCACTTGGACACATTATCTCTATTCTGAGCCAGCCTGTCTTTGCTCTTACTCCTTAATGTTGTGTGCTTAGCCGGAAAAACAGCAAATGCTAATTGTATAGTGTTTGGGCTTAAATTATTGTTCATTTTCTTGATAAAACAAGACCATTCTGAAAGTTGATGGTGGATGGCTGCAGACAGTTCCCATGATATAAAGGAAGGTCAAATGCCCTACCCATTTAAGTCAATAAGATTGTGGTAGATTATGCCTTTCTCTAAGATTATTAGGTTGAAATATTGTCCAGTTTTAAATTTTCCATAGACTGTTGAATACACATCTTTACATATCTTCTTTTCTTAATTTGTGATGCACTGTTATATTGAAAGCACTGACATATGTGTTTTAGTGATGTTTAACCTTTAAAAAAATCTATGAAAAAATATGTAACAATTTATTAAGATTTTATGTAAGTACCTAACAAGTAGGACATGAAATTGACCCCATAATACAAGCGAGAGAGCAGGTAGAAACTAACATTACTGCTTTAAGTGTATTGATATATTCAAAGGGAGGAGTTTCCCTGCAGGAACAACATTTACCTTTGGATTCCACTTTAAATTAAATTGTTGCTTTAGATTTTAATTACTTGTTCTTAAATATCGCTATAAATATTCCTTTTACAAAAATGTAAACATATTACCATCTATAACTTTTAAAATTGATAAATTAGTTAAACATTGGCAAGGATTTGCGGGTGGGGGGAATCACTGCGTAATTCTGTGGCCAATTTTTGAACCCCACCTTCGCATTTAATGTATATATTTGGTTGTATTAGAAACAAAAATAAAACTCGGCCACAATAGGTGGCCCAAAATATTTTCCACAAATATTAGTTACTTGTTCTTTGATGCGAACATAGCTTGCTGCATGCTTCGTATTTGTAGATTTGGAAGGAGCATAAATATGAGTTATGACAATAACTCCTATATGCGATAACAAAACCACATTGTTAAATATTATGAATATTCATATTTTGGTCACGTGACTTCATATAATTTTGGTTGATGAAGACAAGACGACATATTGGAAATTTATTGAGCAAATTAATTTTGATAACAATTTTTATTCCACCCATTCCCCGACCACCTTCCCCTTTATTCAATAGGTTACTAGATGTTTTTATGAATGTTATTGAATTAATGCACTATTTAGTATGTACTTATTGTGTGGTGCATTATAGCATATGTCTTTTTATTGTATTATGCATCATTCTTTTTAATTGATTTTTTGCTACATATACTATTTTCCATATTAATTTTTCTAATGAGGATTTTTTATTCTGTTTTATGATGACTTTGAATAATTGTACCTCATTATGCCATGTTGTTTTTGCATTATGTGGGCCAATTTTTGAACCCCACCTTCCATTTAATGTATATATTTGGTTGTATTAGAAACAAAAATAAAACTCGGCCACAATAGGTGTCCCAAAATATTTTCCACAAATATTAGTTACTTGTTCTTTGATGCGAACATAGCTTGCTGCCAATCTAATTAAAATTATATCTCTCACTTTGCTCTTGTTTATTTATATTTCGCGCGTGGGAGATCTAACGCAAGCCTGTAGACGTCGCATTCTGGTGACCTAGGGTCACGCATATGTAATGAGATGCAAATAAAGGTAACGACCCTCAGAACAGCCAATCAAAATCGTTCTCTGATATCACACATAATAAGCACACATATATTTGATTTGTAATAAATACGCCTAGGCATGAGAGGGCTTCTAAATGCCATTGATTTGTGCCGTAAATTATGAATTTTCACCTGAAGACGTCTTCTTGTCTCCGGAAATGTAAACAGTTGTCGGAACAATCGGGCTCCGACATAGTCGATATAGATAACATTGGAAAAATTCCGAATGGATTTCTTGCATAATTCATTAGCACCCAGAGTTACGTCCCTTGCATAAATCCACTTTCAAGATCTCGTAAGCGATCATTTGAATGGACAATATTTTGCTTGACCCTAGATCTCCAGAATGCGATGTCTACAGGCTTGCGTTAGATCTCCCACGCGCAAAATATAAATAAACAAGAGCAAAGTGAAAGATCTAATTTTAATTAGATTGAGCTTGCTGCATGCTTCGTATTTGTAGATTTGGAAGGAGCATAAATATTCCTTTTACAAAAATGTAAACATATTGCCATCTATAACTTTTAAAATTGATAAATTAGTTAAACATTGGCAAGGATTTATATAGTAGTCCTACTATATAAATCCTTGACATTGGTAATAATATTATGTAGTGCTATCAATGCAAGAAAAAGGGTACAATATTAAAAAATACTATTTTTGAAATCATCAAAAATAAAGGGAGCCACTCCCGGCTAATATTAACTTGTTTGACATTATGGTAAAGGTTAGGGTTATAGTGTTTAACGCCACCTTCAACCATATTTCAGTCATATCGCGGCGGTTAGTTTTATTGATGGAGAAAACTTGAGCACCCAGAGTGGGAAAAACAGCGATCTGGCATATGTCACCGATAAACTTTACCACATGATGTGTTTATTTTTTTCTTGTTATGGGTTCGAAACAAACTTGATAAGTTTTTCAAGCGTGAAGACAAACATGAAATTTCAAGGCTTAAGCGTTAGTCTGAATCAGCGACAACCGAGTCTGAAAATGCTGGGCTACTGCAAACTTATCCAGGAAAATCTTCTCCCGTACTAAGTTCTATATCTACAAGTTCTGTTAGAGACAGAACAAATCAACCTTTTTTTTTGTTCTCAAAGCACCCACTGAAAATGATATTAATGGATTGTTTATTACAAAATGGACACCGATCGCCGTGTATTCCCGTACAGACCGGAAATTGATGGTGGTGTACTGTACATTGATGGTGGCGTACCGTAAATTGCGATAGTTGAAGTGAATGTTCAAAGGCTACACCAAGATGTCGGATGGCATTTCTCTTTATATTTTGATATATTTCACAAACTATAATTGAATAGTATTTCCTGATATATGCAAGTTATGACCAATATTCATAAGAATATGCTTTGTAAAACGAAGGATATGTACCACAGAACTACACTATCCACACAATTAGTGCATGAAATCTTAAAATACTGCAAATAACCAGTGCGACACAATACAATATTTAGATGTACCGAAATTCTAAAATTTATTTGGTATTTGTCGTTGATGTACAATTATTCTTTTCTTAAAATGTTTTATTTCGCGAAGAAATGCTTTCTTTAAAAAAAAAAAACGTGGTGGACTGTAAATTATTATTTAGTGTACATGTTGCTTTTATTGTTCTTTGGGAGGGGGGGGTAGCAGTGTCTAATCAGCAATTGTCCTCTTGATGCAATATCCACAACACAATGAAATAAAACTCCACAAGAAAATAGAAAGACAAAGAAAATATCTTTATTTTAAAATGATATCAGATTTATTTATGTCGAGAACAAGCCATGTTGTAACAGTGAAAAAATAAGTCGTGTTTGTTTAATTTTGAAGTTCATAAGCTGACTTATACAAATCTCCATCTCTTCCTCGGAGTTATGCACACAGTGTACCTACATATACATCAGATATGTATCTGATTCGGGCGTAAATTTTCTACTTCAACATTAATGGGTGGGGATTTTTAAAATATGATACATGTATATTATTAATATGTCATATTTCTATTAAACGATAATAAGAGTATATCGGGCCCACATATGAAAGTTGTTGTTACCATAAGATTGTATGGATATGTAGACACGAACACGATAAATAAAGGAAAAAGAGATGAAATAATATGTAAATAGAAAGTTAAAAAGGGGATAATTCAGTGCAACGAGTGCCTGTGATTTCTACTAACCGGTGTAGCTACTTTATTGACAAGAAACATTCTTTTATAATGATGTTACTATTCAACATGATAAGGTTCAAAACTGATATATGTGTCTACTATATAAATGGATCACCAAAAAATAAATATTTGGTTTTAATTTTTTGGGGGGTTTTAACACCATTTTCAACAATATTTCAGTTTTTACATCGTGGCAGTCAGTTTTATTGGTGTAGGAAACCGGAGTACTGGGAGAAAACCACCGGCCTGCGCAAGTAAGACAAACTTTATCACATAATGTTGTACATCTCTTGTGATAGTCACCGATTACATAGGTAGTTGTAAATCCAACCACCGCACGATCACGACCACACGACGGCCCCTATATGAATGGGTATTTTCGTACTTCGAATTGGTATGATTTTCATGACGATGAAATATTTAAATGGGGGTGTTTGTAAAACTCGTGGCATCGCCGTACTCAAGTTTACCCTCAGCAGCAACATGTGAGGTTACTTCAGGTACAAAGGCGGTTCGTATTGTTACAAGACTAATATGGCTATACACGGAGAAGACCTCGTAAGTTTATAACTTGTGTCTGATCCATTGTCTGTATATTTGCTTGACAATAAAATATGTTTAAAGTATGACTATACAAATTTGGATTCAATATACAGGGAGACTGCGTGGGACAAACTTAGCACCTATAACGTAAATGCTATGCTGGTAATTCTTCAGAGTCTTTATGTGATTTGATTATCAATATCCCAACGATCATTTTTGAAATTGTGTAAAGAAGTACATGAAATGTTATTACATGTCTATTCAAGATAATTTGCTGTTTACAGCAGGAATAATTTATAGGCAATTTATATTTAAAATGTTAGATAAAGATAGAAATAATAATTTCCCAACCCTAATTAAAATCAAATTCCATGTTGGTCAATTGTATCGTCACTCGGCAACATATTTTACCACACTGGGAATTAATAACGACAGAAACATTCAACTTTCAGAAATGGGAATAGGGTATATATATATATAACGGGTAAAGTTACACGTCAACGTTGTAGGTATTGTGGACGTCGACTCGTGTCCATTTGTGAGCGAACTATGGTCAGTTAAAAAGTCGGCGCTCTCTCAGTACGAGATGGACCTTTTCCAAATTTTGACAATGTCTCGAGAAAGTGCACAGGTACAAAATATGTAATGATCAACGTGAAATTGTGCAAAGAAATATATGAAATATTATTACATTTCTATTCAAGATAATTTGCTGTTCACGGCAGGGATAATTTTTAGGCAATTTATATTTTAAATGTTAGAAATAATAATTTTCCGACCCTTTTTAAAATCAAATTCCATGTTGGTCTATTGTATCGTCGCTCGGCAACATTTTTTACCACACTGGGAATTAATAACGACAGACCACAGACCACAGTCGCTTGAATTTCAATGATTAAATTAAAAAAAAAGAGTAAAAAAAATATAACCCTAACCCTAACCCTAACCCCTATATACTATATATACAATATTTTTTTTACTCTTTTTTTTTATTTAATCATTAAAATTCAAGCGACTGTGGACAAACATATTCAACTTTGAGAAATGGGAATAGGGTATATAACCGGTAAAGTTACACGTCGACGTTGTAGGTATTTTTGGACGTCGATTTGTGTTCATTGCAGGATCTATATTCAGTTAAAAGGTCGGCGCTTTGTCAATACGAGACGGACCTTTTCAAAATGTTTACAACATCTGGACAAGATGCACAGGTACAACATATGTAATGCTCAACGTGAAATTGTGTAAAAAAAAAAAAAAAATACATGAAATATTATTTCATTTGAGAAAAATGTAATTTGTTTCAAGAAAATAAAGGATTTTTTACATGAGCATTTCCATATTTTATCTTCTTGATCCAAGCTTCATGTCTGCTGAAAAAGCTAGATGGTGTTTGTTGGCTGTAGTAGTGCCGGGAAGGTAAAATATAGTCCGTTTACGAAAACAACGCGCTGAAAAAAAGACGTGCGGAAAAATGACCGATTGATAAATAATAATTATCTCGAATCTTTTAAACTAAATTCAAATATAATAAAACATAGCAATATATTTGTATGCAAGCTTTATACTTGTGTCTTGTATATCATGTTTGAACAAGTAAAACACTGAAATTTATTGCTTTATAAACATAACAATTTGTGAAATTAACCTTGTGGCAGATGTAACGTCGTGAACGTCATGATCCTACAGAAATATAGTATAACTAATCGTAGATTTTGAATATCAAAATAAGACCACGAGTGACCGAAGTACGCATAAGGATTAAACGAGTGGGCAGAACTTGTTCCGTCCACGAGTTTAATCGTTAATGCGTATTCGGTCACGAGTGGTCTTATTTTGATATTCAAAATGTATGATTTAGTTATACTGTTTATTATATAGACTTTCAAAATTTCTTATATATTATTTTTTTATTTGTAAATTTGATTGCACGCGTGTGAATCTACGAGCAATGATACTACAGGGTTCAGTTGGAAGGATCTGCCATCTTGAAAATGTGAAATCCTATTTTTCATATTTACAACAATGTACAAAAATAATTAAAATGCTTACCTTGAAAGCTTATTTTAGTTAAATTAAATCACAATTGAAGCGTATACGAAGCCAAATAGCGTCTAGTCTTTACGTTTCGAACTGCAAGTCTTCATATGACGTCAATGACGTCATCTTGGTTATGTGCCAAAGTCATCAATAACATTTCGCGGAATTTTTTCAGCTTACAATCGTATGTGTATTCACCGTTGCACAACAAGGGACGTAACCACCACACTTATAGTTTTACAAAAGTAGTTCCGGCAGGAAAAACTGATATTTCACATGTGAAATACCGGAATTTATTTCATGGATAAATCCCCATAATTCACACCTATCTATATAATAATTGCTATTATTTTGTTGATTTTTACACGTTATTTATTTTGTTGTCATGTTGATGAATAAACATAAATTCATTTATTATATACCATATACAGAAAATATTCCTGATCCCTGCTAATCTGGGTCACGGGTCATTTTGAGTAGCATGTGTAGTCACGTGAACAGATACGGTGTTGAAAAAACTGTTNAACCATGTGTGAAGTTTTATGACGAAATATCTCCGATTTCTATTCTATATATAAATTTATGAATTGAAGTTTTAGAACACAGCTAATTTTAGCGATGTATTTTTATCTTGGACAATAATGAGCGTCCTGATTGGATGACCGATTTAAAAACACTGAATCCGCATGGTTTAGCAAGGTTACTCAGGTCAATAGTTTATAAATATAGAATCTTGACAATGTAAAGGAAAGATGCTATGTTATATTTATTCATTTGTTTGATTCTGGAATATTGTTGATCATTGATTTAAACAAGAAAAAAAAGGAAAAAAAGGAGGTGAATTTTATTATTCATAAAAAAAAACTAAACAAACAAACAAGCAAAAACAAAAAACAATGAAATCGATTTAATTGAAAATTGATTTTTAGGGGGGACGTGTGACCTTTCATTGGACTTTATTCTGAAAATTTTGAGCGTACTTGATGACGATTATTCCAGAAACGTCTCGTGCGCACTCAATTTGATATCTACGTTTTAATTAAAACACAATATCTTCTTTAGAATTCAATAAGCAGGTCCTGGAATTAATATAACCATATAAATTTATTTTCTGTTCATAAGTTCTCAAAATTGGTATATAACCTTTTTATATTATTAAAATATTTTGCTCTACAGTTATCTAATGGCGAGCAAATCATAAGGAAATGAAACTCGTCTTTTATATTTAAATTACATGTATTACAAATTATATTTTCAACCTTCAAACCTTCATACCTACCTCTTTCTATTCTTAAATCATGTAACATGCTGTAATGTTATGTGTTGCCACCCAAAAAAAAAATCACTAAATATAATATATAAAAAAAATATATATATTACAAAAAAATAGATATTCAATACGTATGTTGAAGTGATTTATGAAGGTATTTAGAAAATCAACATTCTTCCAATAATGTCAGTGGGTATTATGAAATATAGGTCAGAATGTGATCAAGTATTAAATGTGAAATCCTGTTGTGAAAAATTACAAATATGTTAGTATACATCATTAAATATTGTAAATGTATATTTAGAACCCTAAATATGGTCATTTTTTTCTATTACTAGATTTAAATGCAGATGCAATCGATTTCATGAAATAAAAAAATAAATAAATACTAAGTATAAATAAAAAGAAAGATAATAAGCATATATTCAATTTATTAAAACCATTCAGGTCGTTGACAAGGCCATTTGGTTGTAATATTTTAATTTCATTGAAATTAAATAACTGGATGTGATATTTTGTGATATTCAACTTTCACTCAAATATATACAGAAATGCTGTGCTCGCATCTAGGCAATGCCTACTCCATATTATGATCATTTTTCCAAGCATGCAAGTTAAAAAAATGGCTAAATTTGAAAGAAAACAACAAAACTATTTGTATTTTAGCAAACGAAAAACTTTGCGGAAGTCAACAATAACATGTTAATTATTGAGCCGTTGACGGAAGCAATACATTTCCGTGTTATAAGCAATTATTTGTAAATATATAAAACTAAATATTATGCAAGTGCGGGGGGATACGTCGCGCATTCATGCGCTAGGCGGTTCTTTTATTAAACTATGATCGCTAATGCGAAATTTTGTGAGAAGTTGTACATTTTTAAAGCTGGTTTCTTTTAGCAAATATTCTCCCAATTTTATTTGAGTCTTCAACTGACTATACAAAAAGAGTTTCGAATCATTTTTCATATTTGATAATTCAAAGTTTGAAATATGTAAATGTGTTGATTTATTTGGCATTGGACGGTGACACAGGCGCTCGTGTTCGAACAAGATGAAATAAGGAAAAAGAGATGAAATAATAAAGAAATTTGATTGAAAATAAATTTGTTAACAGTTAGTTAAAAAAAGGGGGGATGGAAATTCCGTGCCACGAGCGCCTGTGGACGGCGAGATGTTGGAAATACAAAGTACACATATTAAGGTGATTCGGGATTGTCAGTACTGGACGTACATGGAATCGGATTTAGCTATAACTCGGTTAAGGAGAATTTAATTTTTTTCTCGGGAATTCACTTGATGAAATTGGTTCATTCATAGCAAATCTCATCACTAAAAATAGCAAGTAATTGTTAAACATAGCACACACAGTCGGGTCCCTCTAAAACAAGAAACGAAACAGAAACGAAACGCAACGAAACGAAACGGAACCTGACCAAACGAAACGAAACCTGGCGAAACGAAACGGAACTTGGCGAAACGAAACGAAACGAAGCGAAAAGAAATTGAAACGAAACGAAACGAAACGAAATGGAAATCGAATCGAACTAAAATTTAAACGAAACAACACGAGAGGAAACAAATCAACCAAATTCATTCCTATTTATATATACTTCATGTGCATATATTAAACACGTTTGAAAATAAACCCAATGAAACGAGCAGAACTAGAAGTACGTTACTTATCACGAACAGATAGTGCTAAATTATGTTATGAGAGATGAAAAGGTTCGAAATATGTAATAAACACCGTTGCTACACTTATAAAAACTTGTTTTATAATATAATATTATTGATTATCGAAATTTATTTCTCCTGTCATTTCCGAAGTACTAATTATTTGTGTGTACACTTGTCAAGACTTATTAAATTGAAAGTGTATTACATGTATATAGTATACGCCATATCCCCAACTAGGATTTTTGTCATTTTGTGTAATTTTGTATTGACATTTGTACATATATTATTTTTTTTCCTTATTTTTTTCTCAATTTATAGACTTTTGTCATAGTTGTGTGCGACAGATCTTCTGATGTTACAGCTGTACCAGGAATCATTTTTGTAAGCAATTCTTTTGTGTGTCAGACCTTCTTTGTTGTTTTCAGGAAAATACAGCACTACTTGTTAATTTCCAAGTATTTTGAATGACACAGGCAATTCATGTTTCTGATTGGTTGATTTCATTTGGTAGGAAGCACCTGTGGAAGGTCCTGTATAAAGATTGCTCATTTCGTCCCGATCCATTTAGAATCATGGCCGCCACAGGCAAATCTGGTTTCTGTTTGGTCGATATCTAAGAAATGTTCTCCTCTGAAACCGCCAAATGAACCGAAACTTGGTAGGTAGCTTGTATGGAAAGTCCTCTATAAATGTTGTTTATTTCGTCCCGATCCGTTACCAAATATGGCCACCAGAGCACAGGCAATTCTTGTTTCTGATTTGTTGATTTCTAAAAAGTCTTCTCCTCTGAAATC
>MJUT01016645.1:415773-431433 GCA_002080005.1 Gigantidas platifrons
GAAATTATTACTATGCGATTTAAAGTGAAGACTTATAAACATAGGTACAAAATGCAACTATTTTGCGTTTTCGATTTTCAAGCCGTCTTCAAGTTGTGTCCTTTGCAAGGTTGATCACTATGGTTATAAAACAAATATATGTATGTCGTGGGAATATTTTCTAGGTGATATTTGCTAAGTGATCGGAATTAGGTTGTCTTGTAATATACAGGATGTACCCAATATACAGGAAGACCCCCTATTGGGAAGCCATCTATTTTGAGATGCCATTCAATGAAAATTACAACCTGACCATATTGTTACATAATAAGAATAAGATTATGAGATAAGAAATTGAAATTTATAGAAGATATTTATACACATTTATCAGAAAAAAATATATAAATTCATTTTTAAGTACAAATAAATTAGAAGATGGCTTGAAAATCGAAAACGCAAAATAGTTGCATTTTGTATCTATGTTTATAAAGTAATATAATGATAAAAAGTGTGCCTAACTGATAAGACAGAACTTAAAGAAGGGGCATTCTCTGCCAAATCGTAAATTTTTGTTACCCATAAAAACTATCAGATATGATTGATGCCTTAATAAAACGTGTTTCTGCAACTTATAAATGTTATGAAATGTACGTACGCGCATCGGGGAAAAACCTGCAACTGCTCGTGTTTTCAGATCGATCAAGAAATGGACGTCATCTTACTAATTATCAACATTGTTTAGGGAGTTTGTCGAATCGTCATTAAATCAGTACAACAATGCACTTATTCGCTTATTTTTTGTGAATCTTTAGTCAAGTGTTAATTATGGACAAAGAACCATGCAAGTTGGCAGTTAATAAGCGACAAAATACAAATAAGTAATCGATGGTAATTTTCGTTCTCAAAAGGCGGAAAGTGGTTCGATTAGCTATTTAATGTGAAATATTTATCTCTATTTCATCATTTTAAAGCTATTTACCAATTTCTTAAACATGTATTTTTTTGGTCAAAATCGTAGCTAATGCCCCTTTAACTTTGAATGTGACATCTTAAGGTGCATTTTTCAATTCTGTTTGTTTTTTTTTTGTAAAACAAATTTAAACTTTTTGTCCGTCAATTTCTTTATAGGTACATGTATCTGTTGTGAAGATGAAAAGGAATTTTAGTTTTATCAAATTAAAAAAGTTTCATGAGAAACCTAATATACCTATTAGCGGACGGGCATTTTTCACCCCATTTGTCTTCTTTTCTAAATTTCTTTGCTAGGATTTCACAGTTTTATATTGATTTATTCTTTAATTTTATATGTTTTTGAAGATTAATTAAAATTTAATATTGACGTGTTAGGGAAGAGGTAACGCTTTCTAGACTTCTAGTCTGCTGAAGGTCGACCGTGTCAACAACGATGCGATGCTTCCTGTGTTTGGCACTTAGGGGAATAGACAGTCGTGTCATTTTGCAACAAAGGTGTTAAATTCATATTGTAGAAAGATAACTATCATTATAACTGATAGTTAACTGTGTATTGCATAACAAGTTATGACAAAGACATCACTAAAACACAAAAATCTAATTGATGGATTGGGTTGATTCTTAAATGTACATGAAGCGTGTTTATCTAATCCAATTATGAATACATATTAATCGTAACTAGTATAAACAACTGATTGTTGTACTTTCATAATGGCGGACGATAGTAACACCACCTAGCGTCCACGAACGATAACTAGGTAATCACCGATTTCTGAAAACGTCTATACAGCGGTGGGAATGTGAAACATTAGAAAGGGTACACGATCAGTTTCAAGTCTGATAAATGGTATATATTTGTTTTGTAAATGTTTATTTTAATTGCCCTACATACACGTTAATCAAAGTTTTGATTAAAAATAAATATTAAAATAATAACCTTATACAATTTTGGGGCACTCTCCCCTATGTGACCCTTTTATTCCACCCACTACAAAAAATTGGAGGGAACATTTAAATTAAAATCTGATATTTTATATTCTCATAGCCAGATGATGGATTTATAGCTCCTAACCTTAAAATTCTTGTTATAATGGATAATTAACCTTTAAGTGGTCTGCATTTATTCACTGGTAAGTTATTATAATTGTTTTTATTCTAAATAACACGTGTTACTATAAATAATGACATTTTAATGCGCATGTCTCCCGATCAGGCTGATCGGATTTTACGTCTTTAACAGAGAGTTCCTCGACTCATTGTCGTATTCAATTCTTTTAAGTCTATTGTAATATTTAAACATCATATAAATGATTTAAAACAGGCTGGAAATGTACCCAATTCAGCATTGATAGCAAGATTGGAAGCTTTACCATGAACTCCAGACACATTTGTTTTTATTGCCCACTTCCTTCTAGTGGATCATCAATGTACACATATTTAACTTTTATTACATGTAGTACGATATATCAACACAGATATTCATATGCATATGACGATATGTCAACGAAAATATTCTATAATTGTCTTTTTCAAGAGTTAACTCTTATAATATCAATTTCCAGCTGCTGATTACAGTAGTTAAGAAAAACAGAAATCATCACACTAATCATTTCTCACAACACACAAAAAATCTTAATAAATCTGTTGGATACTAAATGCACTGACATACAAAGGTTATTCTCCCTGACCAGATTGAGACAGTTAAGCCGGTTGATTTCCTTATTACACATCATTTGTAATAAAATAACAATATGATCTAACCATCTGGACACACGACATTAAAACTTTCTCAATGGTACCATGTACCTCCATCATGGTACCTTTTTACTGAATCACTTGTCAATATTGAACTGATATGTTCATTATACTTTGAATCTTCAAAACAAAGGATTACATTCCTTCATAAATATAATTAAAATATTTATATTCATGTGAATATATTAGGATATAGGTACAAGGCGCAATTACCTATATAGGTAAGACGCCTTCCAAATATAAATAACAACAATATATCCAATCATGGATCATTTATGTTAGAACTGAGGAGAAACGACCACCAACTATTTTTAATGCATTGCTCCTTTTTTGTGTCTGTTTTGTATTGTTATATATGGGCAATATTGAATTTAAAATCGACTACAAACTCCACTCCAAGATCAGATATCACGTGACGGAACAGGGTGGACGTGTCTCAAGGTGCCCCATGAAAACTATGTGAAAATGTTACTTTAAATTGACTTTCTTATTCATGTGTGTGCAAGTCACAATATTAAATGATTCTCTAACCTGTACATGGACTTTTCAATGGGTAAAAACGAGAAAAAAACGGAAAAATAGAAGCAATTCTACCAAAACAGGTTTGACACCACCCACTAAAAGTAGCAACAATATGGCGGCACAGAATCAAAACAATACGATTTCACAAGTCTTGTCTCAAGCTCATGAATCCCTACATGGCTCATTTACTGAGAATATAATACCAAACAAAGGGCAGCAGAACAACCAAACTTTTACATGCAGTCCAAGCAATATGCAGAACTTACCACAACCCGTTCCTAGACCAGTTCTTCAAAGCATCCCCTACCAGTATCTACATGTAATGTTCCGTATGGTTCGGTACAGCAACCGCCTAATATGACATTTCTTCAGCCACCACCTGATTTTTCCCAACCTCCAAATGTCACACCACAAATGATTTTTGCAAATCTAATGGATACAAACCAAAGGTTACAACGTTTTGAAGTAATCATGAACGAAAGGTTACTAAAACTCGACCTCCTTGATGTAGTTACTCAGAAACTAGAAACTTTTGAAACAAATATGTCTAATGTGAAACAAGAAATCGAGAACATTAAAACAATACAACAGAAACAATCACAAATATTAAATAACGAGGAACAGCACCATCATAATATTGAGGACCGAGTTAGGAATCTGAAAGGAATAATTTAGATTTGGAGGCCGAAAATCTTGAACTAAATGAGAAATTTCTTGAATTACAAACTCGTTCTATGAAATATAACCTTATATTCGGTGGCATTAAATATACGGAAGGCGAAAATACCGAGGAGGTGTTACGCAACTTTCTAACGCATGAATTACAAATCGAAAATGCTAATTATTATCAAAAAGAAACTGTCAAAATATTTAAAATTTTGAAAGTCAGACTCAGAATATGTTCAATGGGTAGAAATGTCAGAAAATATTTTGAGTAAAAAATCAGTAGATTCAAAAATTATTTTTGGTTGCATTTATATACCACCAGAAAATTCTAAATACTCTTCTGAAGATGCATTTGTAGAAATAGAAGATGAATTAGCTTTGTTTTCACAAAATAACAAAAACATAGCCCTAATTCAAGGTGTGGTAAATTAAGTGATATTACTGTTATTGATGATGCATTGTATGATATTCTTGATATTAGTTATGTAACTGAAATTGTAAATCAAGGTATGGTATCGTATGATAATCTTGTAAATACAGTATTGGTGTTTCTGTTGAAAGGTTCACTCAAGATAAAACTCGTATTAATCAATATGGTCAAAGACTAATTGAATTGTGTAAAAGATGTTCGCTTTGTATTGCAAATGGTAGAATTTTTAAAGATAAATATATTGGTAAAAACACTTGTAAAGACGCTAGCTTAATCGATTACCTTATTTTGTCTCCAAATTTATTTCAACATGTCACAGATTTTGAAGTTGTAGATTTCAATCCAATGTTTTCAGATGCACACAATCAAATACATTTCTCATTACATGCGTCAACTCATAATCCAAATTCACAAAATATTAAACAAGGTTCAAACACACGTATAAAATGGAAATCAGATAAAGCACATGCATACACACAAGTCTTAGCTGATGACAATGACGGAAAACTGAATGAAATAAGCCACGAGTTAGACAACCTTGACATTGACACAGTTACACCACAACAAATAAACAATCTACTGAATGAACTCTCCGATGTACTTTTAAATAGCGCTTCCTCTATATTTAGATCTGGACAAAAACGTGACTCTTCGCGAGACAATAATAAACCCTGGTTTTTTGGAGATTGTAAAAATAAACGAGATGAATTTCATAAAGCCAAAAATGAATACTATAAACAAAAACAGATGAAAACAAGCTCAATCTTAATAAAACAGCAAAAGATTACCGTAAAGTTTTAAATACTAACTATAACAAATATAAAGAAAACTGCGCAAATAAGTTGAGATCACTATCCAAATCAAACACAAAAGAATTTTGGAATACACTTAAGAAATTTACAAATAAAAACAACGAAACTCCACAGATAGACTTAAACACTTTCTATGATTTTTCAAAAACCTGAATGAGTATAATGATAATGACGAACATGATGAGAATTTTAACATACATGAACCTTGTAACCCAATTTGTGATGAAATATTGAATGGAATAATTAGTGAAATAGAAATAAAAGATGCAATTAAAGAGTTAAAAAACAACAAGGCCCCTGGTACAGATATGATTTTAAATGAGTTTCTTAAATCTTCTCTTCCAAGTGTTGTATCTATTTATTGTAAATTGTTTAATTTGGTATTAGACACCGGTATTATTCCAGAAAATTGGACATGTGGTATCATAAAACCTGTTTATAAAAATAAAGGCGATCCATCTAACCCCGACAATTATAGAGCAATTACGTTACTAAGCTGTTTGGGAAAGTTGTTTACTTCCATTCTAAATACTAGGTTAAATTTTTTTGCGAATGAATTTAAAATTATTTCAGAAAACCAGACAGGATTCAGAAAAGGATATTCAACTACTGACAACATATTTGTTCTCCATGCACTTATCGAAATTTATTTTTCATTTAATAAAAAACTATTTTGTACCTTTGTGGATTTCCGCAAAGCTTTCGACACGGTATGGAGATCTGGTTTATGGCAGAAATTACATAAATGTGATATTAAGGGTAAGTGTTTCAAAGTTATTTATAACTTGTATAATGATATAAAGTCTTGTGTTGAATATAATGGTGAGAAATCTCAATTTTTTCAAGGTTTAACTGGTGTTCGCCAGGGTGAAAACTTGTCCCCTTTTTATTCTCTATCTTTTTGAATGATTTAGAGAACTTTTTCTGTAGTTTAGATGGATTGCCTTTAGAAAAAATCAGAGAAAAACTTGAGAATAAGTTAGATATTTTTTACAAAATTGTTGCTATCCTATATGCTGATGACACGGTTATCTTGTCTGAAACAGAAGAAGGTATGCAGCAGTCTCTTGATATATTTCAGTCATAAGGTGAACTTTGGAAATTAAATATTAATGTTAATAAAACAAAAGTTATGATATTTAGTAAACGTAAGTGCAAACGTAAATATAATTTCACATTGCAAGGTGAGATTTTAGAAATTGTTGATATGTATTCATATCTTGGTGTTATTTTTAAATATAATGGAACATTTGTCGAAACAAAGAAAAGATTAACTAATCAAGCACAAAAAGTGCTGTTCTGTATATATAAATTAGTACAAAATGAATCAATTCCTGTTGATTTACAGTTGAAATTGTTTGATGCTATGATTGAACCAATATTGCTATATGGTTGTGAAGTATGGGGATATGAAAATGTAAGGATTATTGAACAGATTCATTTAAAATTCTGTAAAAGGGTTCTTAAAGTTAGAAGCGCAACTCCAAATTTTATGGTTTATGGTGAGCTGGGCAGATTACCGCTTGAAATTTGAATTAAATTAAGAATGATTTCTTTTTGGTGCAAATTACTATTGAACGAGTCAAAACTTAGTAGCATTCTTTATAGATTAATGCTGGCATTGAAAACGGGAAGTCCGTATAACTTTAAGTGGATAAATTTTGTGGAAAATGTATTTAATGATACTGGTATGGGTTATATATTTACTTCACAGTTTGCAGTTTGCGATAAAGGTCTAACAAATCAAGTTCTTTGTGATCAATTTATTCAAAAATGGTTTAGTGAGATGCACAATGCTTCTCGTGGGTTATTTTATTCCATGTTTAAAAAAGATTTTGAAATTGAAAACTATTTACTTCGTCTCTCTTATACTCATATAATTTGGATAACGAAAATGAGAACATCAAACATACGTTTTCCTTTAGAAACAAGTCGTTGGTATAATATACCTAGAGAAGAGCGCTTTTGTCATCTGTGTAACATTAACCTTATTGGTGATGAATACCATTTTCTATTTTGCTGTAGCAATAATGATATTTCTAGTCTTAGAGATAGGTATTTGCCTCGTTATTATAGTAGTTATCCAAGTCGAGAAAAAATGTATAGGCTTTTTTCAATATGTAATACTGAACTATACAAGAGACTGGCTTTGTTCCTAAAAAACATTAGTGCTTTACTTTAATTTTTTTGTATTACTAATTGTATTATTTAACATAATCTACTGTTTCTTATTTTTTGCATGCTGTTCTTTCACGTTTATTGTAAAAATGTTATGTTTATTGACCTCATGTTACACATATATGTATTGTGTCTGAGTGTTATCAAATAAAGTTATCAAAGTTACCAAAAAAAGACTCTAGACTCCACTCCATGTTTTACAACATGCCCTAAAACAATACGCAATAAAATAGATAAGAATTTCCTCTGAAATTGGAGGTAAGTAACCGGCATGCAAATGTACATTATTCAACAACATGAATCGTTCAAAATGTGTATAACCGACGTTATAAGATTCTCTAGTTTTGTTTGCTACAGCGTGTTTCCATAATTTTCCCACAGTTTGGTTCAGTTCCACATTACTTCGGAGACGCTCGGACAAAGATAAGGATGTTTCTCCGCTTGTGGGGCAAGTTGACGAAATTTGTCTATCTGTAAACGAGATAATGAGTCAGTTAAATTGTTTTTAACACCAGGAACATGCTTTGCAGAAAACGTAAAATTATATTTACATGTATACCAAGTTAATTGTCTCATAAGTTTCATTATCACTAAACACTTAGATCGGCCTTTTTTAACAATTCCCACGGTAGCCTCATTATCGCACCAAAACAAAATGTTTTTACATTTCCAGTCTTTGCCCCACAAGATAGCCGAAATAACTATCGGATATAACTCTAAAAATGCTATAGACAATGTTTTATCGCTAACTAAAGGTAAATCTTCGGGCCATGCTGATGAAAACCATTTGCCTGTATAATAACCTCCAAAACCTTTGGAAGCTGATGCGTCTGTGTATAATTCCATGTCAACACTAGATGTATGTGAACAGTCGTAAAACATATTAACACCGTTCCAGTCACTTAAAAAGGTCAACCAAAATTGCAAGTCAACACGGCATTCTTTATTTAATGTAAAATAATGGTGAAGTTCTTTGACATGTGTAGATAAATCTATTAAGTACAACACAAACGATCTACCAGGAATGATAACACGAAAGGCAAAGTTTAAGTGCCCTAAATTGTAAAAGTTCTCTTTTTGTGCATGATCGGTTTCCCAATACATTTCTAATGAATTCACAATTTCTGTTTACTTTGTCCATTGGAAGACGAGTTTCAAATTGAACAGTATCCAATACTATTCCTAAATATTCTAAACACGTTACAGGACCCACAGTTTTATGTGCGCCGATCGGTATATTAAGTTTGTTGAATATCATCGTCATAGTTCTTTCTGCTATCGCGTTTGGCGGATCAACTGTCAAAATGTCATCAAGCAAATGTAGAATGTGTTTAATATTATAATTATACTCTGCTATATAACATACAGCTCTATATATGTTGTCAAATATAATCGGACTACTTCTACAGTCTTACGTAAAAGTAATATGATGACTTCCATTTCATACAATATAAAGGCCATTGGTTTGGTTTAATTGGGATAATTTTGAATGCATCCGATATATCGAATTTACACAAAAAACTACCCGGCTTTCCTGAGAGACATGATAATTTGTATAGCATCGTCAATTTTTACATATGACATAGACCACTGTGCCTCATCTATTAAATCAATTATACTGAGGTCAGTATCATTATGAGGAGCGGACAAGTCCAGAATCAATCTCTTCTTCTTAGAGTATTTCCCTTCAGCCACGCCGATTGGGCTGACACGATAATTGTCAAATGGAGGTTGAGTAAAAGGTCCATAAATGAAACATTTTGCAGTTCTTTATCAATTAACTCTGATACGACTGTCTCCTGCACTCGAGCACTCAAATTATTCTTACATTCTTTAGTTTGTAATTTTTCCGATTGAACAAGAGTGTCAAAACCATGTCTTAAACCTGTACATAGATAACTGACGAAGTTTTTATCTGGGTGATTACATAGCTCGTATTCTAACAAATCAACGTTGATTGGCGTAGTAGCATGCGAAGGAAAATCGGATAGTCATTTTTTGGTGGGAATCAACGGGAGGGTCTAAAAGCCGGAAAATGAAAAAATACATACTTTTTCTATCATATCTTCTGAATGCGTATAGGTAGAATAATAATTTGAACGGATTTTTAAAGCTTATAAGAAGATTTATCAGATGATATATAATTAATTTAAATTAAAATTAATTTTAAAGCCAATATGATGGCCGGAAAAAAAAATTTGGTAACATTTTCAAACCAAATTTACGACTTTGAACTCAAATATCTCAAAATATATATAACCCGGTCAAAAACTCGTTATTGATTTCCAAAGACATTTTATTTATGAACAAGATGATATAATTTTATTTTTATAATTTCAATAAAAATGGCAAAAACTGTGGCCGGAAAGATATCTGGTGTGCTAAATCGGAAGTCATTTCTTCAACTTTGAATGTGTATTGCATGAAATTGAGGGGACCCGGTCAATTTTTTTTTATTGATTTCTAAAGACATTTTATTTTTAATTAAAATGATGTGAAGTTTATTTTAATTATTTCAAAAGAAAAGCCCAATACCGTGGCCGGAAAAGACTATGGTGTGACTTATCTTATATCAAATTTACGTTGACTGTGTATTGCTTGAAATAGTAGGTTCCTGGTGAAATTGTTTTTATTGATTTTCAAAGACAAATTATTTATAAACGAGATGATATAACTTTTACATATATGATTTTAATAAAAATGTTAAAATCCGTGGACGGAAAGACAGCTGGTGTACCAAATCGGAAGTAAATTTTTCAACTTTGAACGTGTATTGCATGAAAGTGAAATGACCCGGTAAAAAACTAAATATTGAATTTGGCAGGCATATTATTATCAAAAACATTGATATAACATCTTTTTAAATTATACCACAGAAAAAGACAAAAACCGTAGCCGGAAAAGCCTCTGGTATTACAAATCAGATCTCAGATTTACCTCTTTGAACGTGTATTACATGTAAGTGAATGTACCCGGTCAGAATATATTTTTTGATGTTTAAAGACAATTAATTTGCCTATAAAATGATATAGGTTATATATATATAATGTTAATACAAATTGTAAAATTCGTGGCCGGAAATACATCTCGTGTGATAAATCAGAAGTCATTTGTTGAACTTTGAGAGTTTATTGCATGAAAGTGACATAACCCGGTCAAAAACTAAATATTGATTAATAAAAACATTTCATTTATTATAAAAATGCAATAAATTTTCTTTTATTTTCTTTTATGGCAAATCGGATATCAAATTTACCACCTTTAATGTATATTGCTATAGTGACATGATCTGTTATAAAAAATGTATTATTTACATGTTATGTTTAAATTAATTAGGTGATTTAATCTTAGTTATCTTTTAAATCATACATTTAAAAAAAAAAAACTTATGTACAACAATGATATAGAAATCAATGTATCGCCGGGGAAGGAAGAATCCTAATCATAGGTAATAACAAGAAATGTGTGCATCACAAAATACACCCGTCTATAAAAATAGGGTTTTTCCCTTTCCACAGGGGAATCATGTGGCCAAGTTTGGGCAAGATCCAATATACCAAACTAAAGTTATTGTGCGGAAACGATCATGTTGCCAGAAATTCTATTTATAGTAACGGTGACCTTGACATTTGACTTAATGACCCCAAAATAAATAGGGTTCTTCCCCTTCCACAGGGGATTCATGTGGCCAAGTTTGTTAAAGATCCAATATACAAAACTAAAGTTATCATGTGGAAACGACCCTGTTGTCAAAAATTATGTTTATAGTAACGGTGACCTTGACCTTTGACCTAATGACCCCGAAATAAATAGGGTTCTTCCCCTTCCACAGGGCAATCATGTGGTCAAGTATGGTAAAGATCCAATATACAGAACCAAAGTTATGTGGAAACGACCCTGTTGTTAAAAATTCTATTTATAGTAACGGTGAGCTTGACCTTTGACCTAATGACCCCAAAATAAATAGGGTTTTTCCCCTTCTACAGGAGAATCATGTGGCCAAGTTTGGTAAAGATCCGATATACAGAACTAAAGTTATTGTGCGGAAACCTGTGTGGACGCCCGCCCGCCCGCCATACCCATTCACATAATATGGCCCGTCTCGAGACGGGCGTATAAAAAAATAAATAGCAAGTTAAAATTTTCACTCTTAATTAAAATCTCATTTGTAACTGTAAATAACATGAACAGTTGTCAGTCAATTATAGATTAAAGAGACCAATGTTATGAATTATATAACATATATTATGAATGTCAGCTTGTTGTGATCTAATTAAGTATTTGACGTGTCACGGGTGAATACTAGTCACTTATACCATAAAAAGGTAATGCACTCTCGAAATTGTTTAATCTTAAAAAGTTCCTTACTAGTGCTATATCGAAGTTTTTATATTAAATATTGTATTTTTAGTGCAGATACATCATTGTCATATTCGTTCAATCTGAATATAATTTTGGCTTTTTTTTTCGTGGTGTCGTCTCCAGCATCTCAGTCCGTTAGCAAGTCCGAAGTTACAGGTAAGGCGAAGTCGTCTCCAGCATCTCAGATTGCTAATAAGTCGGTAGTATCGAGTAAGTCTAAGTCGTCTCCAGTATCTCAGTCTGTCAGTAAGTCCAATGTTTCAGGTAAGTCAAAGTCGCCCCCAGCATCCCAGTCTGCCAGTCAGTCAGGCGGTGTTGTGTCTCCTTTGTTAATTTTGAAAAATCCCAATTTAGACAAGGTTAATGAGCTTCCCCCAGTTAAACCTAAAGGCGGAGAGGTGTTTCTCGTCCAATCTGTTCACATTGATGACTGGATATGTGACCAGTACACATGGATCAATGATAGTAAATGTGCTCCTAAAAACGATGCGACCGGTGAAAAACTATACAAATCTTATTTTAAACTTCGGCTTCCTGGTTTTGAAACAAAAAATTGTCGGAAAATACCTAGATCAACAAGCGATTTCAAAAAGATTGCATATTGGCTAGAAAGCAATCCTAATTTGGTATTAATTCTCTATTTAGGGAACGAACAGTTATACCAGGCCATTCCACATGGAAATAGTAAACACGAAACAGAGTTTGTAAGAACCATGCCATCTGTCGTACAAAAAATAAAATCTAAAGAAGGGGATCCACACAAGGTGTATAAAAATTTAATTTGTACAAATATCGTCGACGGTGAACATCAAGCCGTGGCAAATCCCAGAAACACGAAACAAGTAAAAAATATACTTAGCACTCAAAAGCAAGAGAAAGCTTTATCAAAAGATGATATATACAATACTTTCCTTTTGGCACATCACTTAAACGACTTCGTTTCAGAAATTGTATTTTATCCTGATCTTTTGGCAGTAGTTGCTCTTCCCGAAATAATAAATATATTCAAAGAGATAATTGAGTTGAAATCTGATGATCCAGTGTACTTAGTTTATGAATACGACTTTCAATCTCGGAGATTGCTATGTTTCTCCTGTTGTTTTTAAACATATTCTTTTTGACGAAACACCTCTTATACCATTGGCCTTTTTGATACATGAACGTAAACACGCTAAATGTCACGATCTTTTGTTTAATTTTTTAAAAGAAAAAAAATTACGATGAAAGATATATGTGAGATCATTTAATTTATTGTCTTGAAAGGGGGTTCTTCTCACAATTTCCAAAAAATCGCATTGGCAGGGCACCTAAAATTTAGAAAACAAAAGACCACCTTATACCAATAAATTGTAACTGTGGAAGTCCCGATACAATCGAAGATATGATAGGATGTGACGGGAAAAATGGGAGAAAATTGTGTAATGTGTGGAGACATAAGTCCTGTGCTGGAAATATAGGGAATGGTAACAACTGGTTATGTGAAGTACACAAGGCGCCATGAGGGCTGAGCGAAACAGAAGGGGTGGGTGGATATTTCAATTTAAAAAAAAATATAAATAAATTTTCGAATTAATAAAAAAAAAAACCAAAAAAAAAACAACAATAACTCCGCCAACGCCGATCCCAAGCCCGGGTGAGAAAGGAGGAGGGTTGTTTTCCTCTGTATTATAAAGAATTTTATCATTTTTAAATATTATAAAAAATTACATTTCATTTTCTTGTTGCAAAACCCCTTCAAGCTAACTTGGACATTCATGTCTTTTTATTTGTATATAAATTGTCTTTGAAAATCTTTTTTTGACCAGTTAACAACACCTTAGAGCAATACACATTCAAAGTTAAAGATATTACATCATTTCAATAATACCAGATGTTTTGGTCGTTTTTACAACAATAAATTGTCTCTAGGAATCAATAAAAAAAAATGACCAGGAACCTAAAATTTCAAGCAATACACGTTCAAAGTCGTAAATCCGACATACGATCAGATACACCAGAGTCTTTTCCGGCCACGGTTTTGGTCTTTTCTGTTGAAATAATTAAAAATAAGTTTACATCATTATAATTATGAATGAAATTTCTTTGAAAATCAATATAAAGTTTTTGACCTGGTACTCTCAATTTCATGCAATACACGTTCAAAGTTGAAAATTTGACATCTGATTTACCACATCAGATGTCTTTCCGGCCGCAATTTTGACCCTTTTTGTACATATAAGACATACAAAACTTTCATTTATTTATTTGTAAATAAATTGTCTTTGAAAATCAATAAAAAGTTTTTGACCAGGAACTAACAATTCCAAGCACTACACATTCAAAGTCGTAAATCTGACATACGATCAGATACACCAGAGTCTTTTCCGGCCACGGTTTTGGACTTTTCTTTTAAAATAATTAAACTAAACTTCACATCATTTTAATTATGAATGAAATGTCTTTGGAGATCAATAAAAAGTTTTTGACCGGGTCCCCTCAATTTCATGCAATACACATTCAAAATTGAAAAAATGACTTCCGATTTAGCACACCAGATATCTTTCCGGCCACGGTTTTTGCCATTTTTATTTAAATTATATATATAAAAATTATATCATCTTGTTCATAAATAAAATGTCTTTGGAAATCAATAAAGAGTGTTTGACAGGGTTATATATATATTTCGAGATATTTGAGTTCAAAGTCGTAAATTTGGTTTGAAAATGTTACCAAATTTTTTTTCCGGCCATCATATTGGCTTTCAAATTAATTATATATCATCTGATAAATCTTCTTATAAGCTTTAAAAATCCGTTCAAATTATTATTCTACCTATACGCATTCAGCAGATATGATAGAAAAAGTATGTATTTTTTCATTTTCCGGCTTTTAGACCCTCCCTTTTTAGCTCACCTGGCCAAAGGCCATGTGAGCTTTTGACATCACTTGGCGTCCGTCGTAAACTTTCACATTTTAATCCTCTCCTCAGAAACCACTGGGCCAATTGCAACCAAACTTTGGTGGAATGATCCTTGGATCGCCCTTCCAAAATTGTGTCAGGTGATCCCGATTTCCAACCAAGATGGTCGCCAAGCTAAAGATAGAAAAAAAGGGGGGTTGAAATTTTAATTGTCCATTGCTGCTTTAGTATCAGTCAAAATGAGCTCAAATTTTAACTGCAGCTACATGGCAAGGAGTAGTTTAACATATACTCCGGGTTTTTCTGTGAAATTTTTCTTTCAGCCGATTAATACTGATTAAGCCAAAAAAAATAATATGTGTGTTTCCGATCGACCGACCGACCCTAACATTTGTTATGCCAAAAAAATAATAGATCGGCAAAATCCGGAAATTCGTCTCAGTTTCCGTGTTTGTTTCCGACTTCAACAATAGACGCGGTTTCCTGTTTGAATTTTCTTCATTTCCTTGTACATTCATGATTTGATCGATGTTTGGAACCAGTATTAATGATTCATGCATGTCAAATAATTAATAAGCTGTAGTAAGAAAGAAACAAACAAGTTCGTGTGATTTTAGAGGAAGGAGCATACTTGTAGGTTTAAAAAAAAAAAAATCCCGACCTACCGACCACAGGCACTTGTTTCTATCAATGGGGTATCGACTATCAATGTATAATAAAAGAAGGTAGCCGACTCGGAAATATACCCCTCCGCTTCAAACACAATTTATATCATGTTCTTTGCGATTTCGTACACTTTCTGCGTGTCTCGCGCTTCTACATATATTAGTCTTTCAAAATATGTCAACAAAGTTTATCTCCTTACGGTTCTCTCTCTAAAAATAGCAATCTTACTGGTAAAAAGATCATCTTTTCAAAAGTACCCTCGTCTCAATAGACACAACTTCCGGTTTTCTATCATGGTGATAACACTAAAAAACCCGAGAAACACAAATGGACGTATAATCTTTCTCGGGTTTTTTCATTATCACCATGTTATTTTTGAAAATGTTAATTATTTAAAGTAGGAAAGTTCTTCCAAGTTT
>MJUT01016645.1:462239-472592 GCA_002080005.1 Gigantidas platifrons
TTTTGCATGATATCCTTTTTCACTCTATTAACAGATGATTTCCAAATAAATGTATATAACATATCTTTAATAATTTCTATACTAGGGTTTGGAAGTGCAATAAAAAGATGGTTAAGTACTGGCAGAATTAGTGATTTAACCACAGTAATCTTACCTATAGGAGTTAAATTTCTTTTGTTCCACTGTTTAATGAGTCCTTTCATTTTTTATTTTTTTTTGATATTTTTCATAATTGATCTTTGTAATTTTAGAAATATCAACATCGAAATTTATTCCCAGAACAGTAAATGTAGTTTTTCCCCAGGAGAGATTCCAGTTTTCACATAGTCTATCACTGCTGTGTTTTTTGCTACCTATCCAAATAACTTGTGTTTTTGACAAATTTATTTTAAGACCTGATATCTTTTTGAACCATTACAATTCCAAAAGTGTTTCATTCAACGATTCTTCTGATCCATCCAAAATTACTGACGTATCATCGGCAAATTGAGAAATTTCATGTTCTGAGTGCAAGACTTTAATTCCTTTTATTTTCGGGTTTTCTCTTATTTTTATAGCCATTATTTCAGCACATAATATGAATAAATAAGGGGACAACGAATCCCCTTGCCTACAGACTCTCAATACGAATAAACTCAGATAAATTCCCTCCCCGATTGACTGCAGATTTAATGTTGCTATAAAAAATTTTAACTCATTTTTGGATAGATTCCCCAAAATTGAAAAATTTTAAAACGTTATTAAGAAAGTTCCATGATATTGAGTCAAAAGCTTTCTCAAAATCTATTAACAAAAATAAACCAGGTATATCATTCTCCTCTGCATATTCCATTATATCAAACAAAAGCCTAATATTTTCCCCTATGTACCTACCTGCAATAAAACCAGTCTGATCATTATTAATGAATGTGGGGAGAACTTTTTTAATTCTATTTGCTATCACCCCAGACCCTATCTTATATACTGTATTCAACAGTGAGATTGGCCACCAATTTTTTTGAAAATGTCTTGATTTGTCTCCCTTTGGTAAACATGTGATTATACCTTGTTTTTGTGTAACAGATAAACTTCCTAAACTATACCCATAATTTAAAGATCCAATTACAAAAACTTTCAGATCTTTCCAAAAAAACTTAAAAAACTCTGATCCAGGACTTTTGTTATTTTTCATCCTTTTCAAAATTTTCCCAGCTTCAAAGCTCTCAATTTCCCCTTCTAAATTATCTTTTTCTTCTTCTGTGAGTTTTCTTATACTTGCCCCCTTCAAACCCTCCACTATATCTTTAAGACTACAACCTTTATCTTCATCTTTATTGTTGTACAAATTTTTATAAAAATATTGTACTTCTTTTAATATCTCTTTCTGATCTGTAACAATTACCCCATTATCTTTTTCAACTTTTGGAATTATCTTACTGGTATAATTTTTAGACTCTAGCCCACAAAAATATTTTGTTGGCTTTTCTCCTTCATCTACCCATTGAGCTCTTGATCTTACCAACTTACTTTCATTTTTTTCATTTCTAAGAGATTCTAATTCATGCTTTTTTGTTTCTAAATTTTCAATTGAGTTTTCAGTAACATTTTGTTCAAGGGTAGCAATTTCTTCTTGAAGATCTCTAAGTCTCTGTTCCTTCATTTTTCTCATATAGCTTGCAAATGAAATTGTTTTTCCTCGTATTTCTAATAGTAACATTTCCAAAAACAGTTGAACATTAATAGTAAGTTGCAGTTCATTCTCATAAATTTCTTGAATTTTATCCCTATTATAGATTAATGATGCATATTGTTTTTTCAGATCAATGATTTTTCCCCTTACAATTTTGCTGTAATCCTTTTCGTACAATAGTGAGTTGTTAAACTTCCACAAGCCCTTACCTTTATTAAAGGGTTTAAGCACAAGGCTTAAAATAATCATTGAATGATCTGATCTGTAACTTGGATCAATGGTACAATTTTCTAAATTAGTGAGCATACTTTCTGTAAAAATTAAAAAATCCAATCTAGCCTGTCTAAATGGATTTTTTTTCCTCCAAGTATAACGATAACTATCTGGATAAAGTTGTCTATAAGGGTCTATTAGATTTCTTTCTTCTATTAATTCTAAAACCTTCTCTCTTGACATTGGGTTATTTACATGCAAATAGTTACAGTAATCTAACTCTGGACATAATACAAGATTGAAATCACCACAAATTATATAATTTTCATTTCCAAATTCATCAACTATTGACATGATATTCTCATAAAATTGAGGATTATCATCATTCGGTCCATAAATAGAAACAAGTGTAAAGTTAATTTTGTCAACATTAATATCTAAAACAAGAGAATTCCCATTTATGTCTCTTTTCTCTTTTAAAATATTAAATTCAAAATTATTGTTAAAAAGAATAGCAGTACCCCTGGCATTTGATGTAAATGAGCTAAAATAACATTCATAACCCCAAATTGATCATATACTCTTTTCATTTTCACAAGTAAAATGAGTATCTTGTAGACAGTAGATGTTGCACTGCTTTTTTTTAGATAATTAAAGACATCTGTTCTTTTTACAATGTTACCGAGTCCCTGACAGTTTACTGAAAGAATTTTTACACTAGCCATTAAGTAATCTTATAACATAACGCACTGATTGATTATTATAAATAAACAGACAATATACATAAATTCTGCACCAGACCAACCAATATAATAATAAGTACACAAAAATGAAATAAACAGTAGTACAAAAAGAAAGAAGACAAAAAAAAAATGTAAATGAACAGTAGTACAAAGAGAAATAAGACAAAAGAAAGAGACAATAAAAACAATGACTGTAATCAAACATGGCTACAAAAAGCTAAACAACATGATATGTTGCAATTTTTACAGTTATAAATTATATCCTTTTAATTTCATATAGTATCAGCAAAATTAAAATCATACACATCAATATTCTGTTTCATTCAATTAAAAAATAACTAGTAAACAAAACAAAAATTAAATAAGTTATCACTATTTATAGTATAATAGTATCATACATATCATTTCTATTATATTTATCTATTAAGATACAAGACCAACACTGAGTTCCTACCCACTCTACTCACTGTTGTCCCAAACAATAGATATGGCCATACCCTGAGCATCAGTTGTCTGATCTTGATTTGCAATTTGTAAATAAAATTGTTGTTTGTGTACTTGTCTCTATCAATTTACCGACTTATTTGTGGTAAGAAATAACAAAACGAACCATAATTTCTTGTACTTCTTTACTCATACAGTGTCCATCCGCCAAAATAAAATATACAGTTTTGTTCAATTCGCGAAAATAAAAACAGCAACAATTTGTACCATACCTTTGCCCCCCCCCAAAATTGCGAAATTTTAGACCCGCGAAAATAACCCGCTATACGGTATATTACTATAAAGAATGTAGTACATGTGAATAGTATGGTAAATCAGTGGAGTTATAAAGACTTCATAAACTTGGAGGAAATCATTATGGTTTACACACTAAACATCTAATTAATACTTTTCAAAATAACAGTAAATTATTCCAGTTTCAGATTATACATGCCATGATAGAGCTGAAATATTGCTAAAGCTGGTGTTAAACACCAATCAATCAATCAGATTACATAAACTAGTTACCCTCTATGCCATGCCATGACAAAAATGATTAAGTTCCACAAATGAATTTTTATTTTTGTAAGTTTTTCAAATCTGTCCAAAATAGAGGCACACATCTTAAATATGTGTAAAATCACTGTGCAAAGCATATTACACAAACTTAATCACCCTTTCAGTGCTTTCGGACAGGCAACTGGATGGACGGTGAAAGTGGTTCTTAGACCTACACTCACTGCTGGTGGCTTAGGTAAAAAACAAAAATATAAACGAGAGACTCAATAATGGTTATTACTGGTATGTTTTGGAAAATAAACAGATTTTATTGGTCACAATTGTGGAAGAACATCTACCTTCAAAATTGTCATATTGTGGGGGGGGGGAAATATATGGTCTTGGAAAGGTTAAACTTAAGATAAAATGGCCAGGTAGGCTCGAAAAAGCACAAATTTAGTCGAAAATCTTAAAGAAATTAATTAGTGGTTTCACACCTTAAGGCAAAAAACATCAAAATCATCTTTTGTTGCTATCATGTTCAAATTAGCCTACAAATGTCACAGCAGACCCAGAGTGACATTTTTCATACAAAAATGTTACAAAATGCATTGTGGTGTCAGATTACATGGTCAAAATGCATGTTATGTAATATTTTGGAATATTGCTCCCAAACACTGGATATACATGGACACAGGGTATTGCAACTCATTTTATTTTTGTTTATGACTTTATAATTATTGGGAATATGTTATTGAATGTGTTTTTGCAGTAGAAGGGCATATAATATTGAACATATGGTTGATATTAAGAATTTAAAAAATTTCATCATGCAGCAGTTTGTCGACTTCAAATATAGAATATAGTGATATCATGATTGGATTTTTTCAATCCTACAAATTTTTCTTGGTAAATTTTGATATTTTCAGTTAGAATACATGTACAATGTACTTATAAAATAATAGAAGGCTATAGAAAGCAGTTTTAATTGAAAATTATGTGGTAAAAACCTGGTAATTTAAGTGATCCTAGAAAAATTATTTTGACTGCTTGGCATTTTCTGTTAATTTTTCAAATTGTCAATTTGGATTTCATGTTTTAGAGTATTATTTGGCTGTAACAGTTCTGTTACAGCCAAATAATACTCTAAAACATGATTTGAACATCCAGCTTACGTAAACAGTGGAAAAAATGATGTGGAAGCATATATTTATTGAGTTTTGGGGAACATTATAGTTGTGCACCATCAGAAATTCCAAGACTTGAATATCCATAAATCATATTTTTTCAAATTTCATGGAATTAGAAGGAATTTCAACTAAAGATCTATATACAAAAACTTATTTTATGTCTTAAACTACATAATTTATGGGGTAAAAGCATGAATTAACAAAATTAAGAATGATATGAACTCATTTTATGGGACGAAAAAAAGGGGGGGGGGCTAAATGCAAACATTTCATAGTATTTAGCTATTAAATATACAACTGAGGCATATATATGTGTTAAAATTGCTTATTATGTTAGAAATTAGCTTAATAACTGTAATATATAAGAGAATAGGTAAGTTTTGGTATATTACACAATCTGAACTCAACAGCTGTAAATGGAGATGTTTTCATTAAAAATCTTCAAGGGAGTACCTTTGCATTTGAACACTTATACTTGCAAATATCAGACAGCCACATACCTTATGAGGTTTTTTTGGGGTTGATATTGTCTAAGGAATAGAAATTAGGCCAACAAATGGTGAAAGAAACAAGTTTTTTTGCTCTTTAGGTGTCAAACCACTAATTCACCAATCAGAGCTTAGAACATATACGAAAGTAGTCCCTTTTCAAGAAAAAAGTTCCTTTCACATTGTGGTATTGTGAAAGAATGGACTAATTAAAATTGATAATTGAAGTTAAATATATAGGGATTATTTTGAGCCCAAATTTAATGGACTTAGTTGTATTTTAATACCTCTATGGAGGATTTGATGCATGACCTATACATACTGAATTTTTTGGGGATGACCGAGCTATTTTTAGAGTGGGTGTTTTCCGAGGCATGGCATTTCACTGCAAGATTTTAAACATACCCTGATATTTTGACAGAACGTAGAGGAATCATGTACGTTTCAGAAAATATATGGTCTTGGAAAGGTTAAACTTAAGATAAAATGGCCAGGTAGGCTCGAAAAAGCACAAATTTAGTAGAAAACCTTAAAGAAATTAATTAGTGGTTTCACACCTTTTATAGTTTTAACCTCATGAACTTAGAACTATTTACTTTACTGAAACATTTGATTTAATGATGAATGTCACATCTCTCCCTTATCAGATGAAATCTTAATTAACATTTACTGTCTCTGTATAGTCCATAAATAAAATAAACAACTGAAACATGAAGCTTGAAATAAGTGATTGATAATTAATAAATTTACAGTTTATAGTAAAGATGAAATGATCAGCGCGTGTACAAGAATTCTAAATGTTATTACTGGATCAGTGGTTCAGTCATTGAAGCTATCATTACGATTGTGAAAATAAACTCAACAAATACTTGTATCATGAATTCACAAAACACATCAAGCCTCTTAAAGACTTTAATTTGAGCACAGGATTATTATGCCTGTAAACACAGCTCAAATTATTTATTTATTTTGAACACACATAATCATCAAGATACTTAGGTGGTTTTCGTTCTCTTGACAATCTCCTTAATATTGTGTCGGGTGTATCTGAATTGTTACCATCTAATATTTCTTCAATTTCTTCCTTGTTTATTATGAATTCTCCAACTTCTTGAAATGCGATGAGTTGCGAGTGATCATCTTATTTTGTCCATCTGTTGCTGTTATCATACTTCCTTTTTTCTCTTTGATTTTTAGCGGTGTTGGGTTGAATGGTGTAGTTAACTTATCCTTCTTTTCCTGTTTTACAAGAACGCTGTCTCCTACTCTAAATTGTGATGGCTTGACACAATGTTTGTTCTCAAAATGTGTCTTCGTTTTAAGCTTTCTGTCTTTGTCTTTCTTCCGTATCGTATTGTGAGTGGGTGAATTGATTGTCAAGTCCGGGAGTTTTGTATTAATTTTCCTTCCAAAAAGAATTTCGGCTGGTGACATCAGTAGTTGCATGAGGAGTCGCACGGTAGTTGCGTAGAAATGTATGAATTTCCTGCTTCCAACTGTGATGTTCTGTATGTGCAGAACAAATTGCTTTTCCTATTGTTTTCATAAATCGTTCACTTTCCGCGTTAGTACGAGGCCATAATGGTGTGATCTTTCTGTGCTTAAATCCCATATTATCAGCAAATTTTCGGAATTCTTGTGGTATTACAGATTTTGCAGTTAAACTGGTTAAAGTTTCTAAAACAGGATACCTCGAATACTCATCGATAATTACCATTAAGTAGTATCCACTAGGAAAAGGTCCACAGAAATCAATGCTTAATTTTTCCCATACATTACTCGGCAATTCAGACATTTGTAACGATTCAAATGTACTCTTTTTTTTCTTCTTTTTTTTTAATTACAAATAAAAATAGGAATTGTCTAATTTAACTGGTAAACACTAATATAACTGGTAATGTTTAATTATTAGCATTTTACCGGTTATATTTGCATAAAAACGAGCATATTTGCAATTTCTATTTCCCAGTGTAACATGTGCTACAGGTATAAAAGGTAATTAAGGTCTTATTATGACAACAATAATTACCAGTTCTACTGGACTAATATGTTTTTAGTGAAAAGTATCATTGTTTTTTGACAAACAAAATATGTGTAATTAACGCATATAGATACAAAAAGGATTTCCATGAATTTAATTGGGTAATGTCTTTCTTCTTTAATTAATAAAAAATTATGTGGAAAGGACATAGATGTACCATAAATGAAATTTTGAAAGTTGTCTCATGATAAGACAATGTATGATTTTTAAAGAATGTTGTTTTACAGTCTTAAAACTCTTTTCACTGAAATTTTGAAAAATAGAATATTTAAATGATATTATTTGTGTTTACATATATATATCAAATCATTATGAAGCCATTATTTTTAACAACAGCATAGCTTGATTTAAATTAAAATTAGAAAACTGTAGAATAATTTCTTAATATTATTTTGTGATTGAGATGAAGGGTAATATTTTAATCAAAAATTAATTTAAATTTTTTTAACATTTGAACAGCAAACATATCTTTATTTCTTAATTATATTCATAAACCTTTCTACATTATTTTTTTAATAAATTTTATGAAAAACATATACATCATACAATGTATATTATACAAATATAGCCTTCCATTGAGGTCAATACATGAATTTATAGACCTATCAATATATATTGACCGAGGACGAAGTCTGAGATCGATATATATTTTTAGGTCTATAAATCCATGATAGGCTATAATTGTTTTATCATTTTTCAATATTATTTTATGAATTATTATTTAACCACATATCATTCCAAAAGATTGAAAATACTAAGTAAACAAGTAAACCTTAGGGAATCTCAGCGAAACGAATTTTGAAAATTTTATAATTTAGAAATTTTTTTTAACATTCTGAATAGTTTGATTTTTTTTTTTGAAATTTTATGAAATTTTGTAATTTTTTGAAATTTTTAAAATATTGACATTTTTTTTTTGAAAATTTTGAATTTTTATTTTAATTCAGATTTTGTTTTTTGAAATTTTATAAAAATTTTGAAATTTTGAGCTATTTTGAAATTTTAGATTTTTTTGAAATTTTACGACCCCTCTACCCATAGTATATATTGAACCCCCTACGATACCCAAGGTATTTTGACCCCTACCCATGGTATATGGACCCCCTTAACCATGGTATATGGACCCCCCTACCCATGGTATATCGACCCCACTACCCATGGTATATCGACCCCCCCTACCCATGGTATATCGACCCCCTAACCATGGTATATTGACCTCCCCTACCTATGGTATATCAAACCCCCTACCCATGGAATATCGACCCCCCTACCTATGGTATATCGAACCCCCTACCCATGGAATATCGACCCCCCTACCCATGGTATATCGAACCCCTACCCATGGTATATCGAGCCCCTTAACCATGGTATATCGACCCCCTACCCAAGGTATATCTACCCACCTACCCATGGTATATCGACCGCCCCCTACCCATGGTATATCGACCCCTAACCATGGTATATTGATCCCCCTACCCATGGTATATCAGCCCCCCTACCCATGGTATATCGAACCCCTACCCATGGTATATTGACCTCCCCTACCTATGGTATATCAAACCTCCTACCCATGGAATATCGACCCCCCTACCTATGGTATATCGAACCTCCTACCCATGGAATATCGACCCCCCTACCCATGGTATTTTGACCCCCTGTCTATCTTTTGATTAGAAATGAGGGGGGTCAAAATACCATGGGGGGGTTCAGTTTTCAATAAGGGGGGTCAATATACCATGGATGAAAATCGACCCCAGGGTCAATTTACCATGGGGGTCAAAATACCATATGACACCGGTATACATCAAAGAGTCGCAATATGTCACTATACTGCTTTTGCCGACATCGTACCGGTTTCAGTCATAACTTGAACACCCTTTTCGTCCATGTAAAGTATTTTTGTCTGTGTAAACGTAGTCCATGGTTTCGTGTATGTGTGATCATCGTTTCCCAAAAAGTCTGAATATTTGGATTGTGTCCCGGCGCTAACACTTGACGGTTCAAGAACATTGAACTCACAGATAGCTTCTGGAAGGTGTTCCGTTTTATGTCCTGAAGATGTAGAAACGGGACCACCGGAATATATCCCCACACCGCTTTCTTCCTGTATTAGTTTTCGTTTTTTACTTTTGGGTTCATGTCTCATAAGTTTTCGCCGGCCAGGGGTTGTCTTTTTTTTCATACCCCAGCTTTAGCTGTTGTGGAATTGGGTTTCTTTCTGTCGGCTTTCCGTCCAAAAAATGTTCCGAGCAAACAAATACCTGCTTAGAGCAGGATTTTCTATTTAAAGCGCTTTCCCACTGTAATCGTATTGACTCCTTTAAGGTCCTTTAAACTCCTCTTAATAGTGGGCATCTTATGTAGTCTATATGGAATCATACAAGAACAGTCTTCATGTTTTTGTTTATGTAATTCAGAAAAAGTTTGTTTCCATTTATCTAATTTATGGCGATTATTTGAACAACCGTTGACGGCACACAAATTTCCACCACCTTTTTTTATATTTTACTTCACTTGCCATAATATAATACCAAAAAAAATCGATGTGAAAATAAAAGACAGCTAATGTTTACTATAGATCATTGATGCACGTGTGTTATCTTTCACGACTGTTATGGTCGATGCAGCATGTGACCTCTTAATGGCAGCGCCTATGGTTTTGAGATAAGCTGGTGATAAACCATATTGTTGAAAAATTTGCAAATTTTGAAAGGCTTCTGACTTATAATAATTATAAATAAGTGGATCTATGTACAGGTGATAGTAAATGTTTATTAAAACAAGAGCACCGCCCACGGGTGCTGGACACTCGACTTTTTCGTATCTGATATTAAACTGCAAGCAATTTACATAATTATTGAGAAATTGCATTTTTCAAAAAGGGGGAATAACTAAAAAAATAGAGAGAAGCATCAGAGATGCAACAGCCGAGTTGCAAGTCAAAATCTTGGGGCATTTAATTTGTCTATTCACCCTGATCATAAATATATATGGTTTAGGGGTGGGGATCTCAACCATTAAAAAGTTC
>MJUT01016655.1:14164-27211 GCA_002080005.1 Gigantidas platifrons
GTCCGTCCTTCTTCTTTTGACCAGTGTATTGTCCGTCCTTCTTCTTTTGACCAGTGTATTGTCCGTCCTTCTTCTTTTGACCAGTGTATTGTCCGTCCTTCTTCTTTTGACCAGTGTATTATCCGTCCTTCTTCTTTTGACCAGTGTATTGTCCATCCTTCTTCTTTTGACCAGTGTATTGTCCGTCCTTCTTCAATTTACGGCTTCTGATTACCCTTCGGTATCTTCAAACCTAGTGACTTTAGATAAGTAGTCCGTACCTTGTTTGATTCTTTCTTGACTGATTTTGTCTGTTTATTGACTTATGAGTTTTGACTTTCCCTTCGGTAGATTGTTCGGTGTTTGGTAATTTTGTTATTACCCTTAATTATCATAGCTTTCTGTACATAAATATACACGATTGCTGATTTCTTTTGGGACAATGGATTTTTCATAGCAAATGTGAAATGTGATGAGAAATCCATTAAAAAACATTAAAAATCAGTTCATATCACGATAGTTGATTGATAATATCTATTATCGCATATAAAGATAAAAAGGGAAACTGTACAATTCAGCGATAAAGCTAACGAGATGTGTTGTTAACTTTGCGTGCCTGGAATACTGTCTATTTTTGTTGTGTACAGCATGTTTTCAATGTTTTAACACTGATATTGTTGGAAGTACCAATGCAATAAATACGTGTCATATTTAATCGATCATTTACATTGCTATTCCTGTGAGTGGTTGTGTAGATATGACCCCAGTGGTCTGCTTCGCCCAGGGGGCCAATGATGCTGTTAATACAACCATGCGTGCATAATGTACCAAATAGAAAATTCGCCATAATTAAGTGATTTTGGACAACACCAGGGATCTTGCAAATAAAATAAAACTTAAGATAACTTCTTGCAAGTTGTCCTTGTTGATCATTTGAAAGGTAATCCTTTGTATGGCAAACAATTATGAAAATAAATTTTCACATTTGTTAATCCGCCCACAATGTAGACTGGATCCCTTCCGTCACATGACCCCTACCCCTTATTGCACCCTTTTACGAGGGAAATGAAAGTTTTCAGCCATAGGTTTATATCTCAATTACCACTTTGTTATATCCTTTCCGGGAATTGTATCCGCTACCGAAGACTAACTATTTCGTCCCTACCCACATATCCATACTGTTCCAGTGGCAGTCATTGTTCCAGTTGTCCCATCCCTCCCTCGTATATTGTTGAACTTGTTCTTGTCCTAAATATAACTCAAACACTGCTCCCTGAACGTTCAACAATCAATCATTATATATCATTCCTTCCTGATTAATTGTCATCATCTATTTAGATTGTGACAGGTCTGTGGTTTTCTACGGATCCTCTGGTTTCCTCCACCAATAAAACAGACCGTCACGATATAGCTGAAATATTGTTGAAAATGGCATTACATACAATAAATCTCCATTTACGGACCATATATATATATATATTTATTATGAAACTACCCCTTTACATCGGGGGCGCCAACTGCCGGGGTGTCGGTGGCGCGTCTAACAACAGTTATTAAAATGTACATTTATTATGATAAAAGCACATGCAGCAAAAATATGATAAGACATCTGCCATATATACACATACGTTAAAAACTGTCCATAAACTCTCCATAAAACATCATTTATAATTATCCTTAGAATATTATAAGATAAATATTTTAAAGAGTAACACTCAATACTTCACTACGTAATCTAAAACATGTTTCAATATACATTTTACCGATAAAATCATAAAATATTCCAATATCATTATTAAAAGCATATCCAATATCACCAACAATAAACTGTAATTTGGCACTAGGTGACAGTTCCATAAAGTCTACACCAATATAATATTCACTAGACTGTTTAGAAACAATATTAAAATATTCATATATTAAATCAAGAAGAAAATTTCCATTTTTGTTGGTTAAAAATTGACCAAATAAGTAACCGATTAATACAGACCCTATAGGTGTAACTGTTTTTAAACAAACCCACTAAGGTGTTCATGAGCCAATGTAACAAGTAAACCTCTATACAATAATATACAAGACAAAATCACTACACAAAACAAATGTCTTATGGTATGTTTTAAATGTAGATCGTAAGCTTTGTGTATAGACATTTAAATAATTTAATACGATCATTATCCGTTATGATGTATGTATCAAATTACATTTTTAAAGTAAACAGTTACAAACATTGTTACTTTAATATGGAAGTTGGAAATGAGGTATGCGATTTATTTTGTCTAATAATTTCTATTACTTATTTCTTAATAAGATTGTCGTCTTCGAACTGGAAGTCTTTATATGACTTTGACAACGAAACGGCGCGAAAACTAGCGAGAGCGAAATTAAAAACGATAATTTCACTGTGAAATTATCGTTTTTATTTACCTCGGAAAATTCTTTAATTCACAGCTATCTATATAATAAATACATATAAAGTTCAGTTTTGATAACTTCATTTGAACAATTTAAAAATGTGTAAAATGCAGAAATATTGTTCATTTTACCATAAACAACAATTGACCAAGTTGCACTATATGGTGACTTCAAATAAACATCATAATTATAACGTAATAGTTGTGGATGCACGTCTGTTAACGTCATACTTTTAAATTTGCACTCCGTGTATGAAAATAATACACAATTTTTCTAGCTTCCATTAGGCTTCTTATTTGTTGGGTACAAAACAGAATAGGCATAGAAGTGTTTAGTGGTCGGAAAAGATTGTTGCACGTAATATAAAGCTTGAAACAATATTTATTGAGACTAACATTTGGTGGATATCTGAAAGGCAAAATATCCATGACATCACTCGGATTTTAAACGAGTGTAACACGACGGGAGCCACTTGTGGAGGAGGAACTGCTTACCCTTCCTCGGCACCTGAGTTTACCACTAATTTATACAGAGTTTCCGGCGCTAAATCTTTGGCTTTCTGTGTAGTATTGTGTCGACTATTTATTTTGTCTTCTATGACTTCTTGTCCTTTTCTGTTTTCCATTGTACTCGGTCCTTCTTCAAATTATGTCTTCAAACTTTCGTTTTTCTACAACACAATCAATTACAAAGTATTTCGTTTGTCAATGTAGCAATAAAAATAAAAATACCCGTCCATAATGCAAATTGTGGGGTGGATTAGACTTGTACAGCAATTGAAATAGTTTGCCAGAGTATGGCGATTTTTATAATTGCCCCGTCTAGCAACGGGTACTCAACGAATGTTCATATTTGCGCTCATTTGAAGGATGTCATTCCCTAACCACAGGTGTACGATGTACGTAAATCAGAAATTAAAGTTGAGTAATTTACTCACACTAGGAAATCACATATAGAAGCGTTGTATATACTAGTGTAATGTTTCCATAATCTATGATTCTGTCATGGAGAAAGATAAAGTTGATTGTGTTGAATTGAGTTCAGGGCAAACAGTAAATTTCATTTCACGTATGAATAGCTAATGATTTTGTTATTATGAAAATAGGAATATGAGTGACACAAAGCTTCTTGTAGCTGCCATCGACTTTGGGAGTTCTGGGGCTGGCTATGCATTTTCCTTTTCGTACCAGTTCAAGACTAATCCTATAGATGTACAAACGTCCATGTGGATCAGTAACAACAGTGGGGCTGCCTCAAAAATACCATGTGTACTTCTGTTTAATGGAAATAAGAAATTTGACTGTTTTGGATTCAACGCTGAAGACAAATATGAAGACCTGTTTAACAATGATGAACACGACAAGTGGTATTACTTCAAAGGTTTTAAGATGCAGTTATATAGTGCAGTAGAAAATGACGAGGTTTGTATAATATAACAATTTAAGCAGATAAAACTGATGACCGGAAGTTTGGGTCGGTAGCAGTCTACTTTTCTACTTTTGGTACAAAAGTAGCACGGTTTAATACAATCTATGACGTCGGTCGTAAATTTTCCCATTAAAAGGTCGATGAAGTGAAAACATTGGTTGATTAAAGTGGAGGATATTATATTTTTTAGTATGTTTTCAGTTAGTTAGTAACTGTCGGGTAAAACACAATAAAGGGCAATGCAGTGTTGCAGCAGAGCTGAACATTCAAGTACTGTTATTCTTAAAAGCAACATGTTTTCTATGATCTATAATGTCTGAAGTTTGTATGATGTTAAGATTACTCAGAATTACTTGTTATTTCTCTTTTTAATTAACATTTATTAACACAAGATTATAATTACACTCTTAAATATAGTTACATGGTTTTTGTAACCATATTTTCTGTTCTGCAGTTTTTATTCTGTCTACAATTGTTCATATTTTGACTGATTATAACTGCTCTGTGCATTTTACATCTTCAAACATGAAAATATCAATCTTTTGACAGTGTTTTCTAGAATATTTTATTACTGGTTACGGACCCTACAGATTTCTGATACAAACATACCTTTTGGATAAAGCCTGATAATTTCTCCAATTGATGTCCGATTTTCATGAATTTGGTATCAAATTAATCCTGATTAAATTTTCTAAAAAAGATTTATATTAAAATAGTTTTGTTGTTTTTCTGTTTTGAAAAGTAAATTTTGGTGTAAAGATAAACAAATTTCAAGTGCAACAGCATAACGCCTTATTTGTGAAAAATTTTCGGTACCCTTTTGCTTGTTACTCAAAAACTATGAGAGATATCTTCTTGAAATTTTGTATGCAACTTCGGTGTTTCACCATCCAAAACATGATATTAAAGTGATACCTTTAAATTCAATGAAAGTATGTTAATATTGCACATAACACACTACTTTTGAGTATGAGCCCTATATTGTGTTTCAGCCGAGTGGTAATTGGAGAGACACACTGCAATGCACGAATTTCATTACTTACAGATTAGTCTGTCCATCTTGTTACAATCTACACAGTCGTGCATATGTCAATCGATAACTTGTTACTTACAAAATGGTTTGTTTCTAAACTTAGATGAGCAGGAATATGCTTGTAACTGAAATTCTGCAAATCTTATTAATATCCGATCTCACCGCCCCCTTTTTTACTGATATGTGATGGTGTGTGAGTGACGTATGTCATGAATATATAATGATATGATACATATGGTTATACGATTTTTCGGCCAATCGGATTGCTCGTAGAATGAAAGCAGCTCGCAACATTTTCATTGGATGGTACATAGGGTCAATCACATGTGATCTGTAACGGGGTTTCCTCAGATCTACCATGGCGCGCCACCTCATTAAAGGAGAGTGAGTGAGTGATCGGATCTTAATCAGTTTGAAATACAGCTTAATTGAAGCTAAGCAATAATCAAACAGTCATATGGGAAATGCTACATACTGTGTAGCTCTCTTTACACATAGAACCAAGTAATATACATGTATTGTCATCTCTTTTCGTTGATATATGTTTACTCTATTTCTTTTCTTAGAAACGTTTAACAGAATAAAACCTCAATATTTTATGTAATTTTCATCATGGCTGCTCCTACCAAGTATAAAATTAAAACATTTTCTTCTTAAACCTCTTTGATGGAATGGAGAACATTCACCCCTTTTCCCACCAGGTGGCGTCACTGTACCAACGGTGGTTACGAAAACGTTTGTTTTCAGATAAACGCTTGTAACCAATGTAATAAAATGGTAATAGCATTACTTACATGGTGTCCTTGATCTGAAAACGTTACGTAATATGATGGTGTACACGGTATATAGAAAGGACGGAAGATTTTATTATGATATCTCCTACATGTACACCATTTTCTAGTTTATTTCACAGTGACCGGTAGCAATCATAGGACGCAATGGCAATGTCAATGTAAATTTGCACACGTGTTTTTTTTTATTCTTCATTTGGGTCTAATGTAAATTTGCACACGCGTTTTTCAGACTTAATTGAACCAGGTTGAAAATTATACACATGTTTTTTTTTCACAGTTGTATATGGTCTAACCTTGTAAAATTGCATACTCGCTTTTGCATCAAATGTTTGAAGATCCCCACTGAAGCGCAAGGGCAGGCAAATGCAATACAGTGACCAAAAGAAAAAGGACAATCATTGCTATACAAAACACTACACAGAAAACTATCTTTTATCCCACAGTCAGATTTTTTTTCACAGGAAACAAAAATCAGATTTTTTGTTTTTGGACATAAAAAAATCAGTAATTTGTCTTCAAATTTTTATAATAAAATTCTCCTTGAGAACTGCAGGACCGGATATCTTTCAATTCAATTTATTTTGTTTCTTTAGAATTTCACCACATATTTTTTTTTCAGAAAAAAAAACATCTAAAAGTTAAATGGTCGTCCTCTTAATGACATGGATATGTGTCTCGGCCGCGTCCATGCAACTTCGTATATAATAAGTGTCCGGTTTTCAAGAACCTTATGCAAGAAAGTTAAACAGTTTAATTATTGCCTCTGATCCGCGGATTTGTCCCGATAAGATTGATTCCTTACAAAGTAAACCTTCAAAGAGATAAAGTAATTTAAAGTGGCATTTTAATGCCTGGTGCTTTAATTCATAATTCATATGATTTTTTTCTATTACCGTATGTATCGCTAATATCGTGTAATTTAATAAACATCGTCCAAATATATCTTGTATTTACATGTAGTGTAAAGGTTGGTAAATAGCTTGTATTACCGTTGAAATAAAACCGTACACTTCTTGTTTCATGACGGTCAGTTTTTTTGCTGGAGGAAAAAACATGAAAAAAAACCCACCGACCTGCCGAAAGTCACTGACAAATTCTATCACATAGAAATCACATTAGTATTATTACCAATTAATAATAATCAAGTGACTGCTGATGAAAAATAAAATCCACATAATATGACTGTTCATGAAAAAAAAATCAACATTATCTATAATACGACCCAGGTATTCACGTTTTATTTTTTTTCCATATCTCCAGAATGCTAAATTTGATGCCTTTATTTGAATGACGTAAGAGAAAGCTGAAATCTAAAATGTTTAATTTTGTTTTTTTTTTATTTTCGCAAACAGTTAAGAATCGCAAAATTAACACCCTTAAAAAATCCGCTTAAATAGTAGATTAATAAATGTAGATATTTGGGTTTCAGACAGAATATGTTTTAACATAATGTTGGGAGTCATTGGGTAAGTGTTGCATACGACAATTTTTCAGCTATATCACGACGAGACCAAGTTACTTTTCAATGAGATGAAGATGAGGTCCCAACACGATTATTATTTTTTTTAAGTATTTATATCTAAAAAATGATATACTTAGTAGATGTACATAATTTTCTATGATAAAGTTCTTTATGTTAAAGGCAAGCCGCCGTTATTGGAATCCGACACCGTGAACATAAAATTCGCCAAGAATACATTTTTTTAATTGATTGAGATTCTAACCATTGATAAACGTTTATTTACCATGAAAATATAAAATCGCGATACAACAAAACTAGGAAACCAACACGAAAATCATTTATAAAGGGAAATACAAAGAATGTGAACCAATATCAAACTTTGTTTACAACGTACATCTACATGTACACATGTGTATGTAATTGTACTAGTATTACCTCATTCTACAGTTATTGTACGTGTACTATGCGTAGTTCCCAAGTAACAAAATATTGAAAATATCGATTTTGCTCATAGAGGACAAAAGAAAATAACTATAAGAATTTAATTTTATTTCATATTCGCATTCACAGTTAGCAACAGGTGCCCGTGACCCAGATATGATTGCAACGTTGTCCTTGTCTTATTTCAACGTGATGACGTGATCACTTTACAAAGGTTACAAACGTCTGTGCGAAAATAAAACGCTAAGCTAACCACCATTTGTACTCGAGCGACACCTATTGGGTAAATTTGGGTGAATGTTCTCCATTAGCATAGTTTGTGTGAACGTTCATTCTAATAATCATAGACAAGTTGAAAGATAATAAAACGGGAAATCAAAAACCGTAAATCGAAGAATAAATAATACCATGGCAACAAAGCAGACGACGACGAACCATTTCCCAGTAAGCACTACACAGAAGACTAATGAGACAGCACGTGAAGACCAATGAAAACCGGTGGTGAACTCATGTACACTGTAATGGTAATCAGTTCCTGATCCACTAGAGACACCCATCGTATATAGTTTGTGGTTTAGTTGTCTATCAGAAACCAAATTTTGAAATAGGACTCCATCAGAAAAACTTTTTTGAAATGAATCTTGAATGGATGGTCCTGTAGAAAATGTAATTTTCATTCGTTCAGAAATCCAAAATTGGCATCAAAGCCGGAAATTGTTTAATAGATGACGCTTTGAAACACGAATAAGAGTTTTCGTGCAGAAACTACGAACTTGGTTAAATCCGAAATGTACGTTGTTTGTGTTTGTCGATAATTTAAGATGACAAGGATCCGGGCAAGATTTAGCATAGGAGCCTATTGAGAAAATCTATCAATGAAAACACGACATAATATGTAGATTTGGGCGGATACTTACTATCATAGTCCTGTGCAAATTAACATTTTTTTGTGTTGGCTTAAAATGTAACATAGCTAATAACAGGATAGTAGGAGATTGTTTATTTGCCCTCGAGAAATATGACTTCTTCAGGTAAACTAACCTTCATATCTCCCTACAACAAGGGCCACAAACGTATAATGTATGACCGAGTGAGTGATACAAGGTCATATGAGCATCTCTTTCTATTTTAGGATATTCGAGAAGATTTTGAATTGTATGAAATCGGAGGTAAAACGATGTCTGCCAAAATTGTATTTGCTGCAGCCATAGGTTATTTAAAGGATCATTTAGTTGGTGAAATTAAACATAGAAACCTAGGAGCAGTAGAAGATATGATGTATTGGGTTGTATCAGTGCCAGCCATCTGGAACGATTCATGTAAACAATTCATGAGGGAATCAGCTGAAATGGTAATATTTTAAAATCATTTAAATTAGAGAAAATAAATCACAACTCTTTGTGGTCATAGCACTAAACAGTCATTCAACTCTCTACCAATGAGTAAACACATCCGTCAATAAACGAACTATTTTAGCACAACCTTTATTAGCTACATAAATTATTGTTCGCTATTATTTGGAGTAACAAAACACAGCATATAATGATATAATGATATATTATTAAAACTCATAATATCTTCATTAAAAAATGTGGAGGATTAGAGTTATGCTATTTAACGCCACTTTCAGTTACATCGTAGCGGTCATTTTTATTGGTGATGAGAAACCGGAGTATCCGGCGAAAACCACAACCTTGTCGCAAGTCGTTGACAAACTTTATCGCATAATGTTGTATCGAGTACACTTCGCCATGCGCGGGATTGGAACTCACAACTATTAGTGGTGATATGCATCGATTGCACAGGTAATTATAAATCGAACTCCATACAACCATGACCACGATGGCCCCCTCATTAAAAATTAAGACATAAATTACCTAGATATTCCTACACAAGAATAGAAGATAGAAATATCCGAGCACATTGTTAGTACTTGTGTTTATTTTTTATTTTCACCTACAGGCTGGAATTAAGGGAGATAAATTTTCCCTTGTGTATGAACCGGAGGCAGCGTCAGTTTATGCCAGGCTTCTTCCGGTAGATAGGTTTATAGGGGAAAATAAGATGGTTGCTCTGAAGACATTTGATCTTGGGCGGAAGTTTATCGTTTTAGATGCTGGAGGTATGTGAATAGTTAAATTTGATTGATAAAATTAGTAATTAGTTATACTGAGGCTGGTCTTAATGAACAATTTAACCTAAATAGAGCCGGAATTTTTCTCGGTGGCAATTTTAACACAAACTTTTTTTTGATTTAGTTTAATATAAAAAGAATAAGTAAAAGTTAACTTTAAATTTTATTTGTAGTTCTAAAGGGTATCTGCTTAGTAAATGTTATGAGTAGTTTTTCTAAGCATGATTTATCAGTAAAAGAAAGGAAATCCTTTACCTTACCAAACATGCGAACACGTTGCTTTGCTCCTAATATAGAAATATGCCTCACCATAAATGTGATTTCAGAGTTGTAAGTTGCTATGAAAGAAACATTCTTGAAACCATCCTCGTGATAGCTTGTTATCCTTATGAGTTTATTGTACTAGTATATAACTTTGTTCACATCAATAGTATTGGTGAATTCCTGCTCAAATGACATTGGACAATCATATTCTTTGTTGTCACCGGGTACTTCGGTTTTCTCCAGATACTCCGGTTGTTACCAGATACTAAATATTTCTCCACATACTCCGTTTGCATGGTGTACCCCGGTTTTCCCCACTATTTAAGGCGACTCATAGTATTAATGAAATGTTATTGAAACTGGCGTTAAATGCCCATGGTAAATCCAATATTATCATTAGTAGTCATCTTTTGTTCTATATATACACATGATGAAAATGTAGACATCAAATTTAATGCACACGTGCGTTTCTGTGATAGCCTTCATCAGGTACGCTCAAAGTCTATAATAACCTTCATCAGGTACGCTCAAAGTCGAAATATTTGAAAGCCAAATAATTTAAGTCTTAGGGAGCAAAAATAAACCAATGTGCCTAAACAGGATATCCAAAATCTGATAAGGTCATCCTTGCCTGAGTAGGTAGAACCTTAGATTTAATCATAATTGCATGGGTTATGCACTGTAATTTCGATACAATAAATACATAATAAACTATATCAGTGGCGCAGCACTGAGTACTGAGCGGATGTAACCATCGGGAACTAAAGTCTACCAGCAGTACGTTTAATAGGGATCACTGTTCTATTATTTCCCTAAAAGAGGTCACCGTAACTAACGAAAATAGGATATAGTTTCGGCGCTTATTGCACATGCTCCCCTCTTTGCATGGCACCCCTGGTTCTATGGGGATGTATCAATGCACAACGAACGTCCGTTATGTAAATATGTAACTAACATAAAAAAACCGCCATGCTTCATCTAATTTAAAGGGTACAGGTCAACTCGTACCTTTACCAACTCGTACCCTACCAACTCGTACCCAATTTTTACCAACTTGTACCCAATTTTTACCAACTCGTACCCCATTTTCACCAACTCGTTCCCTATTTTCTGATATAAAAACGAATTTAACAAATATAAAAATTGTTGTAAACACATAAACTTTCTTCGGGAGGAACTATATGGCTTTATTCTTATGAAAACCAAGCCAAAAGAAATGATATATGAGGTTGCAGCTTTCAATATGCATTCGATTCACAACCATGGTTCGTCCACGTTGTATCGTATGTAAGAAGACAGTTACAGTACGTCAGCATGCTCTACTGTGTGAAAATTGTGACGAATGGCAGCACCTTTGTCTTTGTACAGGTAAGATTCCTCCGGAATTCGGAGCACTCCAATTATGGATAAAATTGATAAAATTGAGCCTGACTTAACGGGCACATACTTATAGGATACGTATTTACAGTTATGGTAAAAAAATATTAAGTTGTAGTTAAAAGTTCACCATTTCCATGTTGTGCAAGTTCGGTTAGTGACATAAAAACGTATTTACATCCAATTCTAAAAAGTATAAAACGTGTACTGTAAAATTGTCGTTTCATAAAAGTATTACAATTAATAGCATTGTTAAAAGTCCATTCCGCTGTTTAGCTATTCATATTAGTAAAAACGTATATACACACAGCACTAAAAGATAAAAGCGCGGTCATAATTTGTTATGACATTTGTTTAATGTGATTAAGTGAACTTCAGCAACATAAATTATGTATGATGTATTTTAAGTTCTTTGTGATTTGTGCATTGTTATCATTGTTATAGTTCTAAAAGATGAATAAAAACAACCATATTATTCTTTTATCTAACAACATAGGGGAGCACTAGTCAAGTATATTATATACAATAAATATTGCCTCATAAAACTATTATACATTGCCAAAAAGTACAAACTATCAGTTATGTAGCATTACACTATCTGTACACAAAACATGATAAAGCATAAAAAAAGAACCAGACGGTAATGAGATAAAGCCAGAATTTGTACATGATAAAAGTGACACTAAAACTACTTTTTCGGTAAAATATTACAGGTTCGCAATGTTAAATGTGCACGGGTGGTTTGCTACATCACACACACGGATACTTGAATATCGCCTCGAGGTACAGAAGGTTTATGCAGTTGTACAATTTAAAAAAAGGAAATCTTAAAATTCGGGGCAATGATACCGTTCACACAAAGCCCATTTAAAGCGGAAACGTGGGTATAAATAGATGTTGGCGGAGCAAACATTCAGTTTCTTCATTATTTTGGCCACGGTAATCTCGAGGAGGAAAAATCAATGATACATATCAACGGAGATTTTTGTTAGTTTTCTTTTTTTTAAATTGTACAACTGCATAAACCTACCTCGAAGCAATGTTCAAGTATCCGTGCGTGTGACGTAGCAAACAACCCGTTAATGTGTAAAGATACATGGCAAAAATTAGGGTGGAGTTGGTCACACAGAGGGTACGAGTTGGTAAAGGTTCTTGTTGATAAATAACATAAGATTGGCTACGAAAATACATGTAGAGTTTATATTGAGGATAGCGTACGAGTTGGTATTGAATATTTGTTGTTAAAAAAAAGGCTCTACTTATGGGTAAAATAGTGAAGGTACGAGTTGGTAAACAGTAAGGTACGAGTTGGTAAATAATAGGGTACGAGTTGGTAAAAAATTGGGTACGAGTTGGTAGGGTACGAGTTGGAAAAGGTACGAGTTGACATGGAACCAATTTAAAGAGCTCTTGCATCAATTTGGGATGAGAAACACCTTTTTATGAATGGTTTTATGATCCGTTTCTTAGCAACCACTTTCGGCTTGTTTAACACCAATCTCAACAATATTTAAGTTATATCGTGGCGGTCAGTAATATTGGTGGAGTACATGGAACACTATTTCAGTTATATCGTGGCGGTCAGTAATATTGGTGGAGTACACGGAACAATATTTCAGTTATATCAAGGCGGTCAGTAATATTGGTGGAGTACACGGAACAATATTTCAGTTATATCGTGGCGGTCAGTAATATTGGTGGAGTACACGGAACAATATTTCAG
>MJUT01016672.1:26249-38938 GCA_002080005.1 Gigantidas platifrons
TATAAATTCATTATTGATTTTGAAATGCTGCTATAAATACTCATGTCAGGAAATGTTTTCTTTCATGTTTGTCTAAAACGCAATTGAATTTAAACTCTTACCACAAAAATTTGTCCATGATTCATTACCATGCAACGTTTCTGTATGTGACTTAAACGTGAGATACAGAATATATTATTTTCTGTTTTCAGCCCATTTAATTTATATAAAGCTGGAGCTACGATAACTGATGGATTCCTGGTTTCACCAGCATCCAATCCTAATGGTGTTATTACAAATTATGTACTACATCAACAAACGTAAGTTATGTGCATTGTTAAACTATATCCATGGGAACCTATGAATTTAGAATGTCATTATAGTATGATAGTCTCTACACAAACTTTTGTGATACAGTAACACCGGTCTAAACCGAATCTTACGGAACAATTTTTGTGTTCGGAATAGACAGGTGTCCAGTTTAGACAGGTTTCAATGTATTGTTATTTATTCATCAGAAGGGTTAGAGAGGGTTTTTTTGAGAGAGGTATTTTTCATCAATTTCATATGGGGTCGCGGTACCAATGATTGATTCCTATCGATGACAACTGTGTACTTGATACAACTTTATGAGATGATGATGTCAATGACTTGTAGCAGTTATGTCACGGTTTTCTCTGGCTACTCCGTCTGGTTTTGTTTACAAATAAAACATGCTCCAACTAACTAGAGCTAAGTAGGGTCACAGTAGAAAAATAAAACGAAAAATTAAAGCCGTTTAGCGTTGATTTTATTTTATGATAATTAAGGTCTATTTTGCATTAAAATATAGTACTTTTGGTTCTATGTGAAACATTAAGTCTTTTTTTTCTGGCCTCAAACCTTTTTTATGTTCTACAAGATGGTTGGCCTTTCTAGTGTCAGAATAAAATAATAAGATCAGGTTAAGAAGACACATTCTAATAAAGAATGTAAACTGCCTCATGGTGAATAGTAAAAAAAAAAAACATCATTATCCAAATTTTAAAAATTCAGCGTTCTGATTGGATGATTTGGGGATGAACATAAGAAACTCGTACTCGAGAGTTTTATGGCTGTGAGACCTACATATGTAGCCTTAAGATCATATAACTTATGAGTAAGAGCTTAGTACTCCTAGTCTAAAATTATCCAATCAGAGCACGTTATATATTGGAGACTTCTGATTGGTTGTTTTTCGAGTACGAGTACAAAAGTAAATGGTAGGTAATTATTGATTTTTATTGTTTCAGGTCATGTGATGCTCTAACACTGTATTGTGGCGACATTGGTGAGTTATTTATTCTCTCAAGATGGGTCTTTGAGATCGTGATCATATGGTAGCTGGATTTACAACTACCTGTGTAATCTGTGCTTATCACCACTGAAGTTGCGAATTTGAATCCTGCTCAGACGAGGTGTACTTGCTACAAAATTATGTGATAAAGTTTGTCAGTGAAAATGCCAAGGGGAAATCAGAAGCTGTAAATCAAAGGGGAAATCAGAAGCTGTAAATCAAAGGGGAAATCAGAAGCTGTAAATCAAAGGGGAGACAATGCACCAAAAGAAAAACAATAAAAAGACAAATAATGGTTAACAAAACCCCACCAGAGTTCATAGCAATACACAGAAAACTAAATATTGAGGAACACGAACCCCACCAGAGTTCATAGCAATACACAGAAAACTTAATATTGAGGAACACAAACCCCACATGAGTTCACTCTGGAATCTTAGGCAGTTATGACCTTTTTGTTTAAGTTTTTCTGTAGATTGTACAAAACGTTTTGACAAGAGAAGACAACTCCATCCAGCATTTTATTTGAGTTATTCCCCCTTTTTGACTTATAATTTCTTAAAAAAATACAATTTCTCAATAATTATGATAGGCAGTGAAATGAAACTTGACATATATACCTGTTCATTGTCAAATGGGGAACCCATTACAACAAGGCAGGTGACCCTGTGATTTGTATATCCAGAGTTATCTGCCTTTGTTTTGGCATAGTACATAGAAATTTGGGATATTGTTTTAGATTTGATTTGATTTCTCAATAACTATCAAAGCTATTAACTTGAAACTCAATATACTTATCGAAAGTGTTGACCCCGTTCTGTTGACAAGAGAAGACAACTCTATCCAGCATTTTATTTGAGTTGTTACCCTTTTTTTACTTGCATGTTTTTTTCTAAAAATACATTTTCTCAATATAAACTATGATAGGCATTAAAATGAAACCCGACATACCTGTTCACTATCAAAAGGGGGAACACATTAGAGAAGGGTAACTCCCCACTCCCAACATACAACCCCCTCCCCCCCCCCAAAAAAAAAATTTGTTTTTTATTTTTTATTTTTATTTCATATGCACTGAAATAGTGCTACAAGAAAAGATTATACCCCACCACCCCACCCCACACCACACCCAAAACATTTTTGTGAGACACACTTCTGATTATATTTACCAATCTTGCAAACATATTTGCTTATATGACCATCATAGTTAGAAGTATGTATAGCTTTGTAAATTGCTTGCAGTTTAATATCAGATACGAAAAAGTTGAGCGTCCAGTACCCGTGGGCGGTGCTCTTGTTTTTGTCTATCACACTCGTCATGTTATAAGTCTTGTAATATCTTTATATTTAGAATGTGGAGTGCCATCCGTGTCGCCTACCTCAAATTCTTACGTTTTGTTTGGAAACGATGCCGTTGATGGTGAATGGCCGTGGCAAGCGTTACTATTTATGGATGGTAGATCTGGATGTGGAGCGACCTTAATTGACCCCTATTATGCCATCACAGCATCTCATTGTGTAGTGTATGTATGCTTAGTGATTTTTATATAGCATTTTGATTTGAACTGCAAAAATTGATAGTTTGTGGTTCCCTGTCTGTGGTGAGTAAAGGGAAACAAATGATACCAGATCAGGGTTCAACTGGTGTGAAGGACCTAAAAGGAAATACACATAGTTTTGTGTATACAATGTATATATATATTTTTTTTTTTTTACATTTCGGACAATAGCTGAAATTGCTTAGGCCAAGCTTCATATAATATTTAGGGATGGACCATTTAACTTCCAGTGGGGGGGGGAATGGGTTATGGTATTTTTCTAAAAAAAAAATATTCTGATTCCCAATGTTGCTGAAAAACATATTCTGATTTTTGTGGAGGAAAAAAAAAATAATCTGATTCAGAGTTTTTGTCATATAACCTAATGTTTAATTCTGGAAAAAAATTTCGCACTTTGCGCGACCAAAAAAAATAATATTCTAACTCTTGTGTTGTGCGAAAAAAAAATTCTGAACGAAAAAAAAAGCCATAACCCCTCCCCTGCAAGTTAAATTGTCAGTCCCTTACAAGCCTTGGGAATGATTAAGAAACAGTTTTTGTTTTGTTTTTTTCTTCAATTTTGAGGTTTTCCCTATAGTGGGTTTCGGAGTAATTGGACTTGATTCATGAACTTTTTCCTTCTCCCACATTTCGCAGAATAACTTAAGTTTGATTTCGCCAAATCAAATGAAATTTCTATGCAGTGTAAAGATTGATCAAAGTAAGACCTCATTCAATTTTGATGATTTTCACATTTGTTGTTCGTAACTGCATTGGTATTGTAATGGTTTAAGTGTGTTCGGCTCGAGTGTGGTACATTGTGGGTTTGAGCCCTGATTGTGTCAAAGCAAAGACTATAAAATTGGTATTTGTTGCTGCTCCACTAAGCATGCAGCATTAATGAGAAAGAGCAAAGACTGGTAGGGCTCAGAATCAGAATAATGTGTCTAAGTGGGGCGACATGTCTATCCAAAGACTGTTGTTTCAGTATGCTAGCACTATAAAAATCCAACTACTAAGCGTGTTGGTTTAGAACAAAGCAGACCTCATCATCATCTCATTGAAAATGAACTTGTTCTTGCCAAGATATAGCTGAAAAATTGCTGAGTTGGTGTTAAATAACAATCACTCACTCACTCACTCACTCACTCACTCATTTGCCATTCCAGAGATATAAAAGTTTAATGGTTAAAATGGGCACAATATTTTTCCCCTGGTCAGATTGGATATTTGTTTGCATCTTTCATGTTAATTAATTTTTTTCTATTAAATTTAACGAACGACAAAAATAAAAGCAAAACATAGCCCTTATATAAAATTAAAATGATCGCTCCCTAACAATTATGATTAAGTTGCCATGTTGAATATTTTAATGTCCATTATTTCATCTTATGTACAATATACAGTGAAATCTGCCACCTCTTTTAAGCAGTCACTTGTATTTTAAGGTCACATTGTCTTGTCCTACAATGAGAACTTTCCCGGAACACACCCGGAAATCGAGCTTGTCACTCTCATTTCCCTGAACACCCGTCGGGACACAGATTTCACTACGATGACCCGGAATCACTCGGAATTGGTCCAGATATTAGAAATATTTATTTATTCGGAAAATACCGGGATTTTACCTATCGAAAGGACAACAATCCGAATGGTCAAATACAATCAACAACAATATACCTTCGAGGTAAATAATTATATTAGCGATGATTGGGTTTTTTACAATAAAATTTTAATCCCATTGTGGAAAGTTTGAGTTGTTTTTACAATAAAAAAGTTAAATAATTTTTGCAAAATGTCTACTGGAAGGAAAAGGTCCTTATCAGGGCCTGCTTGTTCTTCACCCGCTAAGCGAAAGAAATATTTATGCAAATATCAAAAAGCTTGGGAAGCAGAATTTAGTTGGCTCAGTCCCAGTGATCGTAGCGTAAATGATGCACGTTGCATTCTTTGTAAATCACATTTATCTATTGGATCCGGTGCAAAGAATGACCTGACAAGGCATCCAAAGTCACAAAACCATATGCAGCTGGAGATGGTTCAAAGGAAATCAAAATTAATGTCTTTGTTTGTAACAACGCCAAACAATTCTTTGAAGAGTAAAACAACTTCTGCTGAAACTCAGTTTTGTAATTTCATAGATGAACACAATATCCCTTTTGCTGTGGCTGATCACTTCACACAATTATGTAAAAAAATGTTCACCGACAGTGAAATTGCCAAAGGATTTTCTTGTGGGAGAACTAAAACCACACAAATTGTTAAAAGAGCTATTGTACCGAGTTTGAATGAAGATGTGATAAACAAAATGCAGTCGCAACCGTTCAGTATTATGTGTGATGAAAGTAATGATCAGGGAGGGGATAAGAATTTTGTTCTAAAATCTGCAAAGAGTGCAACTAGTGATTATAACCAGAGCTTAGAGTCTATGACATAGTTTATTGATACAGCTGTTTATTTGTACATACATATGATCATTAATAATACATATTAAACTAGATATATCATACGATTTACAATAATTATGGCCGAAAATGTCGTTACGCATTATGACCCTCATTTTCATTTAGGAATGAGGGTCATGACCCTGATTTGGTGTTTCAGAGGTTGGCAGGTATGGATATATTTTTTTCTTATCTCCTCATACACACCGAAGGTCCGTCGTGGCTGTGATTGTATCATAGTTGGATTTATAACTACCTATGAAAACAGTGCTATGTCATCACTAAAATTGTGAGTTGTGAGCTCAAGCGAGAAGTACTCGATACAACATTATAGTATTGTTGAAAGTGGCGTTAAATGCAATCAAACGATCACCTTGAATCAATGGTCTGCACCTGGTGTAAATGATCTGACAATGTCCCTAACCTTAACCCTTAAAGATTCTACGATCTTGAACGCAACTCATGTCTAGTAAGATTCTACGATCAAATACTATCTTAAAGATTCTATGATCTTGAACACAACCCAGGTCTATTAAGATTCTACGATCTTGAACACAACCCAGGTCTATTTAGATTCTACAATCTTGAACACAACCCATGTCTATTAAAGATTCTTTGATCTTGAACACAGCCATGGTCTATTAAGATTCTACGATCTTGAACACAACCCAGGTCTATTAAGATTCTACGATCTTGAACACAACCCAGGTCTATTAAGATTCTACGATCTTGAACACAATCCAGGTCTATTAAAATTTTACAATCTTGAACGCTACCCATGTCTATTAACTTACTTTTCAGAAATTTTAATAACCTTGAAATTCACGTTGGAGAAGTAAAAGAGTCTGAGATGTTAGGACCTAAAGACAATGGACAAAGAATTACAGTGGCTCAGGCAATCCCACATCCAGTTTATCAAGGCCATTCAAACAACTACCTGTCTGACATCGCTATTTTAAGATTATCAGAACCAGCGCTGTTCAATGATTTTGTAAGACCAGCATGCATAGCCACAGAAGTGCACAGCGGTTTTGACAATTGCTACATAACTGGGTGGGGATACACGGAGGAAATTGATTACAGTAAGAAATAGATATTGCTTGTATTTTGCTATAAAGTGACAACTTTGTACTTGAGTCTGAATATTAAAGCTGGTTTGGAAAAAAAATTGGGGCTTAATTAAATCTTTTTTATTGGGGGTAATTTGAGTAATCTGAAGTAGCCACAGCTTATCATTACAGTAGTACCTCCTCTTATAAGGCCATTCCCTCAAAGACTACCCCTCTAAATAATAAAGTAAATAGTTATCGCTTGTATTTTGCTTAAGTGAAAATTAGGAACTTGAGTCTGAATATTTAAGCTGGTTTAGTGAAAAAATTTGGGTTTAAATCCAGGTTTTTTTTTGGTGAGGGGGTGGGGATGGGGGAGGTCAACATATGGACAGTGAAAACTTATTATGTCAAAGTTGAAGGGACCGTAATTTTTAAGTATTTGAGTAATCTGATGTAACCACAGTTTATCATTACAGACTCACTCCTCTTATATCAGGCTAGATTTCAGAGGTTCAGATTCTGAAATACAGTTGACTCTCATTGTCTCGAACTCGGTTGACTCGAATTTCCGGTTGAGTTGAATTTTTATCGAAGTCCTGAACTTCGTTGTGTATAAATATATGTAATTTGACTCCTGTTGAATCGAATTCGGATGAGTCGAAATTTCGGTTGTCTCGAATAAAAGTTTTGGTCCCGAGATGTAGAAAGCCATATTATTTACATTCATTAAGTCGAATTTACCTGTCAATCCATGTGTATTATCTTCGGATTAAAATCAGATCACAGGTGAAACATCCGGTCATTGGCTTTGTCATTTTTACCTTAGTCTATTTCACATGTTTATTTCACAATCTGTCAAATTAATTAGTAATTGTCTTGGTATTATGACACAAGTTAGATGTGTACAATCAAAAATTATCGATTCATAATATTATAAGTGCGCTTAGGTCGGCATACATCAATGATTATGAAAAGTACACAACGGAAGCGTTTTATCTATTGTCGGAAATTAATTATAATTTCTTAATTTTGAGAGATTTGAAAAAAATGTTACTCTTAATTAACAGTTGTAATAAAAGGAGAATTTTGTTTACACTTTATTGAATCATAAAAACACAATTTGTTGTAAATATTGCACAAAGAAAAATACATCATGATTGGTGAAGTTTAATGACAACGCAACCGCTGAAAACATAATCATACACACAAAAAAGATATCTAGAAGTTATCAGTTGTTCCACAAGATTCAAAGAATTTAACAGAGATAAAAAAAACAGCAACAAAAACATCGAATAGATTTTAAATCGTTCCGAGAATCGGGACATGCGGTGCTGGTGTTAGCTCTTCAAAATTTCGCTCGAGTTGTCTCCCTTTCGTCATTAAACAAACTACACTTCCGGTTTTCGTAGCTCCTCTTGAGTCGAACTAAAGTTTGACTCGAATTTTTTCCATGGTCCCATTGAATTCGAGATAACGAGAGTCAACTGTAGTAACATTCTACTAAATTGTCCCCTTCCAGGGAGGCCACCCCTCTTATAAGATCACTTCTTTATTACAGAAGAGATGGCCTGCCTTATTATAAGAGGAGGACCACTGTAGTACTAAATTGTCCCCCTCAAGAGAGGACACTCCTCTTATAAGGCCACTTCTTTATTACAGAAGAGATGGCCTACCTTATTATAAGAGGAGGACCACTGTAGTACTAAATTGTCCCCCTCAAGAGAGGACACCCCTCTTATAAGGTCACTTCTTTATTACAGAAGAGATGGCCTACCTTATTATAAGAGGACCACTGTAGTACTAGATTGTCCCCCTCAAGAGAGGACACCCCTCTTATAAAGTCACTTCTTTATTACAGAAGAGATGGTCTGCCTTATTATAAGAGGAGGACCACTGTAGTACTAAATTGTCCCCCTCAAGAGAGGACACCCCTCTTATAAAGTCACTTCTTTATTACAGAAGATATGACATACCTTATTATAAGAGGACCACTGTAGTACTAAATTGTCCCCCTCAAGAGAGGACATCCCTCTTATAAGGTCACTTCTTTACTACACAAGAGATGGCCTACCTTATTATAAGAGGACCACTGTAGTACTAAATTGTCCCCCTCAAGAGAGGACAACCCTCTTATATAGTCACTTCTTTATTACAGAAGATATGACATACCTTATTATAAGAGGACCACTGTAGTACTAAATTGTCCCCCTCAAGAGAGGACACCCCTCTTATAAGGACACTTCTTTATTACAGAAGATATGACATACCTTATTATAAGAGGACCACTGTAGTACTAAATTGTCCCCCTCAAGAGAGGACATCCCTCTTATAAGATCACTTCTTTATTACAGAAGAGATGGCCTGCCTTATTATAAGAGGAGGACCACTGTAGTACTAAATTGTCCCCCTCAAGAGAGGACACTCCTCTTATAAGGCCACTTCTTTATTACAGAAGAGATGGCCTACCTTATTATAAGAGGAGGACCACTGTAGTACTAAATTGTCCCCCTCAAGAGAGGACACCCCTCTTATAAGGTCACTTCTTTATTACAGAAGAGATGGCCTACCTTATTATAAGAGGACCACTGTAGTACTAGATTGTCCCCCTCAAGAGAGGACACCCCTCTTATAAAGTCACTTCTTTATTACAGAAGAGATGGTCTGCCTTATTATAAGAGGAGGACCACTGTAGTACTAAATTGTCCCCCTCAAGAGAGGACACCCCTCTTATAAGGTCACTTCTTTATTACAGAAGAAATGACATACCTTATTATAAGAGGACCACTGTAGTACTAAATTGTCCCCCTCAAGAGAGGACAACCCTCTTATAAGGTCACTTCTTTATTACAGAAGATATGACATACCTTATTATAAGAGGACCACTGTAGTACTAAATTGTCCCCCTCAAGAGAGGACACCCCTCTTATAAGGTCACTTCTTTACTACACAAGAGATGGCCTACCTTTTTATTAGAGGACCATTGTAGTACTAAATTGTCCCCCTCAAGAGAGGACACCCCTCTTATAAGGTCACTTCTTTATTACAGAGGAGATGGCCTACGTTATTATAAGAGGACCACTGTAGTACTAAATTGTCCCCCTCAAGAGAGGACACCCCTCTTATAAGGTCACTTCTTTATTACAGAAGAGATGGCCTACCTTATTATAAGAGGAGGACCACTGTAGTACTAGATTGTCCCCCTCAAGAGAGGACACTCCTCTTATAAGGACACTTCTTTATTACAGAAGAGATGGCCTACCTTATTATAAGAGGACCACTGTAGTACTAAATTGTCCCCCTCAAGAGATGAAACCCCTCTTATAAGGTCACTTCTTTATTACAGAAGAGATGGCCTACCTTATTATAAGAGAACCATTGTAGTACTAAATTGTCCCCCTCAAGAGAGGACACCCCTCTTATAAGGTCACTTCTTTATTACAGAAGAGATAGCCTACCTTATTATAAGAGGACCACTGTAGTACTAAATTGTCCCCCTCAAGAGAGGACACCCCTCTTATAAGGTCACTTCTTTATTACAGAAGACGGCCTACCTTATTATAAGAGGAGGATCACTGCAGTACTAAATTGTCCCCCTCAAGAGAGGACACCCCTCTTATAAAGTCACTTCTTTATTACACAAGAGATGGCCTACCTTATTATAAGAGGACCACTGTAGTACTAAATTGTCCCCCTCTTATAAGGACACTTCTTTATTACAGAAGAGATGGCCTACCTTATTATAAGAGGACCACTGTAGTACTAAATTGTCCCCCTCAAGAGAGGACACCCCTCTTATAAGGTCACTTCTTTACTACACAAGAGATGGCCTACCTTATTATAAGAGGACCATTGTAGTACTAAATTGTCCCCCTCAAGAGAGGACACCCCTCTTATAAGGTCACTTCTTTATTACAGAAGAGATGATGGCCTACCTTATTATAAGAGGAGGATCACTGTAGTACTAAATTGTCCCCCTCAAGAGAGGACACCCCTCTTATAACGTCACTTCTTTATTACACAAGAGATGGCCTACCTTATTGTAAGAGGAGGACCACTGTAGTACTATATTGTCCCCCTCAAGAGAGGCCACCCCTCTTATAAAGCCACTTTTTTCATTGTGGTGAAGGTGGCCTTGTAAGATGGGATACTTAACTAGAGACACCTCTATTTTACTTTGACTTATCAATAAAAACAAGTGATCCAAGTTGAAGATAAAATAATTTTACTATATAAATATGGAATACAGTAAATTGCCATGGGACCGTTGTGGAAATGAATGTATGGTAGTTGGATTTACAACTACCTATGCAATCAGTGCCTATCACCACTGATGTTGGGAGTTTGAATCTCAATCAGGACCAGGTGTACAACATTAGCGATAAAGTTTGTCAGTGACTTGCGACAGGTCGGTGGTTTTCTCCGGGTCCACCGGTTTCCTCCACCAATAAAACTGACCGCCACGATGTAGCAGAAATATTGTTGAAAGTGGCATTAAACACCATCAAACAAAAACAAACTAATGTCACCTTGAAGTAATTGTCACCTGCAGCTGGTGTAAATAGTCTGAACAGATTTACCGTTATTTTAGCTCAAATAAGTTGACACTTCATTAATGAGGTCAACGACAGAAATGTTAACAATTTCAAGAAAAGTTCAAAAACCAAGTCTTCAAATGGATAATAGTATAATATTAGAGACACAAGACCACAAACATCTTGGGCTTTGTATATCGAATGATGGCTCATGGTCAAAACATATTGACATGATTGTTCAAAAATCTTATAAACGTGTTAATATAATGCGGAAATTTAAATTCATTCTAGATAGAAAAACCCTTGAGAAAATATATCTTACGTTTATTCGACCAATCTTAAGAGTATGCTGATGTCATCTGGGATAATAAAACAGTATATCTTGTGAATAAAGTAGAAAGTATTCAAATGGAGGCCATCAGAATTATCACCGGGGGAACCAGACTTGCCTCAATTGAGAAATTATATGATGAAACGGGTTGGGAAAAACTGAAAGACAGGAGAGAAACACACAGATTGACTTATTTTTATAAAATGACTCAACACTTGACACCTTCGTACTTATACAATATGGTACCGCAAAATCTTGGAAATATTCATGATCATAATACGTGTAACGCTTCAATTATACCCCTGGTTAGGACAAGAACGGCCTTTTATTCCAATTATTTTTTGCCTGCCACCGTACGCTCATGGAATTATTTGTTGAAAATATAATTGATTCCCCTAACTGTCAGTGTGGAGCTATTGAAACAACCTCTCACTATTTGTTTCATTGTCATCAATTTGCGGTTGTCCGTCAGCAACACTTACATTTTATAAATCCAATGTTTACTGAAGAAATTTTACTACATGGTTCGGAAGATTTTAGCGATGAACAAAATGAACAACTATTTTTGGCAGTTCAAGCGTACATTTTGAGTAGCAGGTGATTCAAAACTGACTTCACCAACATCTGATTATTATTTTTTTCTTCACTATTCTTCCACTTCTGCTTTGCACATAACATACAATTACAATACGTAAATGTTATATACTATGTAATATCTTCAATATTAGAAATATATATTATTTTTGTGAAATTTATATTATTGTTGTCTATTTCTTGAGATATATACATTGTGAAAAGTAATGTTGGGAGACGGATTAATATAAGTCTAACGACTTGTTTCCGAATCCTATTGATTTATTCAGGTTGATGTTGTAAATGATATACATGTTTGTTCTTATAAATCTTTGAATTTATTAATAAAATATGTTTATACTAACGATCACTCAAACTTGATCTCATAGTATCAGTTGGCTAGCACTTAACAGTCACTTTTAATTTTAGAAATTAAAATCAAATTGTCTGTAATTAACTTTTTGGGGTGTTCTCAATACATGATTGTACCAATTAAAATATCAAATGATTGAACATTTGGAAATTGTTGCAAAAATACTGGAGCATTACAAAGTTACCGCCATGTTTTTCAATAGCATGCTTTCCAGTAGAAGTAATACACGAATCGTTGCGGACCACGACTGAAAATTTGGATTGACCGATCTTAGATAAGCCATCATTTAATTTGTTTTATTCTGTCATTTTTCCATTGTCTAAAGGGTGACTGTACAGTCCTCTACATGAAAATTTTAATTGGCTTAATAAAAACTGAAAATTTTACTGGTCTGAACAAAGTTTTACTGGTCTGAACAAAGATTTACTGGTCTGAACAAAATTTTACTGGTCTGAACAAGTTTTACTGGTCTTGGGCCAGAAGACCGTTGTTCATTGTGGGGACTGTGTTTATGTCCATTGTCAGAAAATATTAAATTCATTTGTACAGTCT
>MJUT01016676.1:2009-12360 GCA_002080005.1 Gigantidas platifrons
TATATATATATACCATTGGATAACAGTTCATCGTCAATTCTATTAATAAGTGTTGTAATTTTTTTCAAGAGTCACATTCCCTTTCCACGAAATAGTCCCCATCTAGAAAAAAATATTTCCGTTTTCCAAGGTATTAAATTAAATCCACAAATGGTTCAGAATGCACTGTATTTCACTTTGACTGTCATATTGATTTGCATGGCCCTTCAAAACAGATGTGGTGTTTGGTAAACAGTTGATGGGAAATAAAATAATAATGTAATATAATGTAAAACTGGGTTGTTGCATGTTATAGTAGTAGCTCCTTCACCAACTGTTCTTTCCATTTTTGGCACTATTCAATAATTATATTAGTAGTTCCTCCTCCCCCCTCCCCCGTCCAATGCTTCTTAAATATCAGAAAAGACTGAATTATGCTTGTAACTTTTAAAACTACAAGCAATTGTTTGCTTGTGATTAAAAAAAGTTAATCCCATTAGATTCTTTGGTAAAGGAACATCTACATTATGTTTTATTTTGTGGGAATGTGTTTTGTAAAGGAGTTGTAAACGATAATTCAGATGAGGTAGGTTTCCTGTTAATATCAGACTTACCAAGGTCTTTCACGCTTGGCCATGCTGACAAAATTGTCACTATTATATATATACAAATGTACATACAAGAAAGTGCAACATATTATGGAACATTTGATAACAAGCTGTTTTATGTGAATAACATATTGATGTCTCTGGAGTTTACTCTAAATTTACTATTTCAAAGCTTGACATCTTTTTCTAGAAGTATACTGATATTTTGCGATTGTGCATAGCATACAAAAAATCTACATGCAAGCAGTTCGATCGTTTAACATCATCTTTGGTTCTTTCATTTTTTCTTTTGCCCATTGGGTTGGATTGTCTGTTTTTCTTCGATTGATGGATTATGATTATCCCGTTGGTAATTTCAAACTCTTCTTGACCAAAGCTTGCAAAATACCAACTGCATATTAAAGACAGGGAAACTGACATTCATTCTTTACCATCTTACGACGGAATGTTCTGTTAATTTCGGACTTAATCAAAGTCAAAAGGAAACAAAAACTAATGTAGTTTATTACCTAAATGTAAAGTTTTACATGTTTTATATATTATTTCTTTTTTTACTTTCAACTTGTGTTCGGCTTTTTGAATTTCTAGTGTTATATTGACTGGCAATTTATTGGCTTGTATTCTATTGCCTGGTGTTTTATTTCCTGGCTACTTCTGACCTTTGTTGTGATTATTCAGAACATTTTCATGACTATGCATTGCCAATCTGAAATCTTGAATAGTTCACACCGGATTACAGCGTATGCAAGCGTCGTAATATAAAACGATGTAACGCTTTGAATGCGGCGTTTTGTGCATAATCGTAACTTCGTGTGCGGTACAATTCCTGCCGTTATGGCTCTTTCAGCTCTTTCAAAAAAATGTATATTATCAAAGCAATGTTAGCCCCAAATATCGTATTGAATTCTGAGGAATCTAATAAAAAATGAATAGGGTTAATGGCTGTTTGTGACAAACACATAATTTGTGACACACTGCATGCACAGTTGACTCTCTCAAAGCAAAACTCAATTGTAAACCTTAACCTATATTTGTTTTCAAATATAGTGCAGAAAACATGTTTATTATCAAAATAAAATGATACATTGTCAAACATTCATTAACGAATATTGTAATTGATTGTTAATTAAACGTTTAGTTCTAAATAATGTATTACATTCTCAAAAATGTAATAACAAAATATTATTAATAGGGTTAATGGCTGTTTGTAACGAACACATATTATATCAATCGCTGCATGCATTGTTGAGCTTTGGACTTTCTCACAATAAAAATAAAAACATAAAGGTGAACTAGTGTGTGTGATCAAATATGGTCAAGAAACCCTGGTTGTTATCAAATTAAAAATGATAAATTGTCAAAAATTCATTTACACATATTGTAATTTGTTGTTAATAACACGTTTAGTTCTAAGTAATGTATTACATTCTCAAAAATGTAATAACCAAATAGTATTAATAAGGTTAATGGTTGTTTGTAACACTCACATAATATATCAGTCGCTGCATGCAATGTTAAGTTTTGGATTTTCTCAGAACAAAAAGAAAACATGAATATGATATTGTATGAGTGATCAAATAAAGTGAAGACAACACGTTTATTTTTAAAATAAAAATTGCACATTATAAGAAATCCATTAACACATAGTTTAATTTGTCGTTAATGGCATATTTTGTTATACACAACTCATAGCAATCTCATAAAATTAATAACAACATAAAAATAATAGGGTTAATGGCTGTTTGTGATGAACACACAATATATCAATCGCTGCATGCATTGTTGAGTTTTGGTTTATCTCAGAACTAACAGAAAACATGAATATAATATCGTATGAATGATCAAGTAAAGTGAAGAAAGCACGTTTATTATTAACATAAAAAAATGTACATGATAAGAAATCCATTAACAAATATTTTAATTGGTTGTTAATGACATATTTAGCTATACACTACTCATAGCAATCTCAAGAAATTAATAACAAAATAAAAATAATAGGGTTATTGACTGCTTACCAAAATCACATAATATTGATCTTTGACTTTTTAAACGGAAAGGTAAACATAAGTTTATTTTGTATATGTGATCAAAATAAACATTATGCATCATTGGATATATATTAATGCATAATTTAGTTGACTGTTAATGAACTTCTTAGTTATACACAACGTATAACATTCTTATGAATTCAGCGAAGCTATAAAATTAATAGGGTTAATGGCTGTTTGAAACAAACACATACTATATCAATCACTGCTTGCAATGTTGACTTGGGACATTCGTAGGATAAAAAAAAGAAAACATGAAGCCCCTGTAAGAAAGATGATGTTAGAGATGATACAGGTTTTTAGTTTGCATTTCTTATACAGTATATTGCGGTTTCCCAGTTTCCCGGTTGTTGTCTGATTTTGTCTGTTAATTGATTTATGAGTTTTGTCTTTTCCTTTGAAAGATTGCTCTGTGTTCGGTAATTTTGTTATTTTTCTTATTTATTACCATGTGTTGCCATTTTCTCTAGTTTTGTAAACAGACCAATAATCATTTCACATTAAATTCCTATCGAAATGAATAACGACATTCCAAAAGAATTCAAGCAATATCTTATCATTCTGATCAAACAATATTCCTAAATATACATTTACTTGAATTGAACTTCATTACCAGGATTTAGATATATACAGGAACTGAAACTCTTCCGGAGCACCCTAGTTCATCACATGTTTTAACTGCGGTTGGTGTTACCCGATATTGGTTTTGTGTGTATATGTTGTAGATCATTGCTTGTCATTTTGTATACTCAGCACCATACAATTTTGATACATATTCATATTTACCATCAAAACAATAAAAAGGCCAACTGTGATGAAAATTGCAAATAGGCCCTTTCTGCACTATGCCATAGATATGAACGCATTCTATAACTAAAGAAGTGACGTCTTCTACGAAAGCCGGTGTTCTCTAATGTTTAAAAAGGAAATGCAAATAATTGATGTTTTAAGAATTAAAAGCTAACGCACCATTATATACCCTTTCTAGCAGCTGAATAACATACAATATGCTGATTATATCAATAAAATGAAAAACTAAAATACCACAGATATATCACAAAGAACAAAGACTAATCAAACTTTTAATTCAAAAACTTCAAGCACTGAATGCATATAGACAAGTTAGATTATAATTTACATTCAATACTTATGATTTGCATTGTAAATAAACAAAATCAAAACTGTATTAAAATTAAACCAATTAAGAGTAGGGTAAATTTAAATTCATGGGACAACACACACCATTCCATTCATCTGACGATTTAAAATATAAACGAGTCTATTTAATTTTCAGTAATATGATACTGTTTTTTAAAAGCATAATTAATATATGTACAAATAATCAACAGCTATATTTATTTCAAAATATGTTCACTACCTACATTGATAGAATTTCGTTTCTGGCACACTCAGCCCTGATAAATAGTTTAAATATATGAAATGAAATTTTTTTTTTCTAAGGATAAAAAACTGTTTTTCGACATGTTCAATGACTTGAGGTGAGAGGTAATTCTTCGTTTTGTTGATATTGGTGGGATTGTTGAGCTCCGTTGTTTACATACTCTTTTTAAAGAAAGCTTTAGCATGTTGTACTTCAACTAATATTGTCAAGTTTGCAATTTCGCTACTCGTCATTTCGGCACAGCATACATTCATATGTATTTTGATATTGTTGATCAGTATTTTTCGCATATCATTAAGCATATAATGATCAACAGACATCTGCATATATGCAATATTTTTTTCTTTTGAATTAGGAAAGATCCGTTTGCAATGCAGGTAACGGGAACAAATCAAATAATATATAGCAACTATCCTCTACACCGGGTAACACTAAATAAGAGACAAATCAGTATATATATGATTGTTTGCTCGCAGTAACTTCATATATTTTATGCGAATGCAAAATTTTATTAATTAACAATAGTCATACAAATAATATTTTAAATTATTACATAAATCAAACATTGTCAAAGTAATCAATGCAGGACTTCAACATCTCCTCTTTCTCCAAGTCACTGTGAGCAATCTCGATACAATATCGTATAAACGCCCAATTTTATAACCCCATTTTATTAACCGCCAAAGCTTATCCCGTGCAACTACATGTAATATCATACAAATGATACATATCAAACAGACCCATCATAAACTGACAAACGAACAGACCGCATAAAAAAAGGAAAACCCCAATAGACACAAATAGAAATACATTTAAAGTATCCCTCTTGACATCGTCCGAATTTAAATTATTTCCCTCCCAGTAACTTCGATGAACAAAGGAGGAATCGAATTATATCCCAATATTCAAGGAAACAGCCATTTGAGATTCTAAATTATCTTTGATGTAACGATCCTTAGACCTATCTGTGACCCAACGACCATGCATTTTCAATAATTTATCCGAAGCACCATGATAAGCTCCTGATGATTTCCCTAGCTCTGGAATATGATAGCGGAACAGTCCTTGTACAAAGTTTGTGTACAACTTTAGACTTAAAAAAAGAAAGTGACCTAAATATGTATTCATCAGAATTGTGTTTTAAATCAATCAATTAACTCTACCTCTTCAACCAGAAAACTGCGCACAAATCATCATCAGTCTTGGCTATAATGACTGAACTTCCTCTCCTATGCATGTCTGTCTTGCTTTTTTTCAATGGTAATCTTGACATGTGTATCTTGAAATTGTATATTGTTCATTTTAATATTAGAGAACTCACTACATCTCAAAAACCCAGAAAATCCCAACAAAAATAAAACACAAATTCTCAATTTACTAACATCATTGCGATCTCCCAAAACATCGGGTGTAATGGGATCTTTTTCTACAAACGGATTTAATCAACAACCTCTTACCACCTTCAAGAATAAGAGATAAATGTTTATTTGAACAAGGTTTATTTTCAAAATAAAAATCATGATACCACTTTATTGCATAAAAACTGCAATCCAAAATTGCGACACTGATTCATTGTTAAATAAGTCCACCAATGTATATAGAAACAGTTGCAGAAGTGACCGGCAAGTATTGAAGCGAACAAGATTTACACCACCGCTCAAATTTCTTAAAATAAAACTTGTATTTATTTAACGTGGAATCCGACTTAGAAGATTGAACAAACGATGGCAAATGGTTTACTATAGTGGCAAATCTTGAATCATTGGCATAACCATCAAATTGTTTCCATTGACCAATTGAAACTGTAAAATACAAAAAGGAATAATGAATATCATTGTAACTAAAACAATATACATGCATTTACAAATGTAAAATCAATTTAACAAATATACATTGCGGCATTCAACCATCGCAGTAAAGTAATCAACATAAATAATCTGCGGCATAACACCTCGCAGTATGCAAATAGTTCATATTCAATAAATCACTCTCGCATACATATAATAGCAATGCACATTCAAGAAAAGTATATCAATAATACAAGCACATTGCTTCTAAACGGTTTATGTACAAATAAACTGTTTTCTTGTGAACCGTCAACAACAAAGATCATATGATGTTTGTATTCTCTAAAATCTATAACAAATGTCTAAAGGTGTTCTGTAAAATTATCAACAATCATAGGATAAAATAAGGCCGACTTCCATTTTGCTATAGCTAGAGTGTCTTTAGCTTGACACAATTGCATATGTATTAAACATCTACTAACTAAATATATAGGCGGTACTAACCGATTGTTATGAACGGCCCAATCATAAGGAAATGCGTCGACCCCAGAAGACTCAGGTGTAAAATATTTTGAGTTAAATACAGTAACTTTTCTATTGTTATTATCGACAAAACGATCACAAGTGTAAGGTCCCCATAATACATTGATATAATCAACACTTTTTACAGACACCCCAATCATCAAAATCGAACAACTTCCTTAGATAGTCCGCATAGCTGTTATCATCTCTTGGAATCCATTCCATTTCTAAAGAATATTGCTAGATACACACATATGAAAAATATGTAATGCAATATATTGTAGCTCTTGTTTCATGCTACCTTTGTTAACAATACTAACCACATTTTGATTATCTGTATATAATTTTACAAATTTACCCGATAAATCATTTTTGAGAGACTGAATATTATTTGCCACGTTTGTCTCTATCCTGTTTTCCCACATGAAATGCACAATTTTATTGTCTCCTACAGTAAAACCAGCTGCTGCAAACTGACTTGCATCAATAAAAATAACACGTTGTGGTAGTCTATACATTGGAACAGTACTTTTAAAAGATAGGAAATTACAACCAAAATTGCAATTCTCTAAAAATATCTTCGTTCATAATGATAATTTCATCCCATGCATTTCTACAACAAATTGACATCTGTAAATGTTTGGTCATTATCTGACAGATGTTCCCCAATGCAGGAATCATTGAAATTATTTTTCCACAAATTTTGGCTAAATGTCTACATGTTAATTGCGTGTAACCATCAACTGTATAAGAAATGGCATCTTTTAAAATAACAAACTTACTATCTGGTATTTCTAATGTAGAATTGCCTAAATTCCACACAAAACCTAACCAATCTAACAATTGTGTTGGTTTCCATACACCTTTTTTCAGTATTTACAATAAAACCTGAACTTAACAAATCACTTTGTACTTGCAAAGACATTTGTTCACGCCCTTCATGATCTACAGCAGTAACAAAACCATCATCTAAATAAACTACTATTGGAAAACCCAAAGATCTCCAATATTTGAACAAAACACGAACGGTCTTCGTAAAAATATGTCCAGCGGACGATAATCCACATGGTAAGACAGTAAATTTAAAATATTTAACTTGACTCCCAAATTTCCTAGAAAATCCTTTACATTTTTGATGTTCCGGGTGGATTTCAAGATGATGGTAACCCGATTTTAAATCAACTTTTATTGCATGTTTAGAATAATTAGTAAATACCATAGCTTCCTTTACACCTTCAAATTTAACCTTTTGTTTATCAACAAATGTATTGACATGTCTCAAATCCAATACTAATCTCTCTTTATCCGACCCACACACCGACCCGGTTAACGGGTTTACAATAACATGATGTGTTACCTCTAATATACAATGTTTTTCTGACAGTTCCGTTATTGATTTTTCAACAAAATATGCATGCTTTAAAGATGACATATTATTTTTCAAAATAATAGGCGTAGGTAAAGTATCAAAGGGAATTATATATCCACAATTAATTTAATTTAATGCTTTATTTATTTATAGAGGATTACAAACAGCCGAAGGCTACAAAGTTGGTCTACACAATTAATGACATTCATAATAAAATAATTAGCTAAAAGAACATTTTTCCAAAATAATGATTTTTTTCTAAGATTTCCTTTAACATTTATAAGATTGATAAGATTGTTTTCATATTTTTCATTGATTTCACTGTTAAATCCCGCTCTGCTGAATCGGCCATAGCCACGAAAAAAAACTCCTTGGATTGAATTAAGCACTTCCCGATCCTCTTTTGACACTACCATACTGGTTATCTGGTCTGCTATAAGGTTTCGGCGTACTCCGTTTACGATTAACCCTAGCAATTGCAGCACGTAAATCACTAGCATCTTCTTTGTCATCCGCTAATGGGCTGTCAAAATATTCCTTAATCGTCTCCCAACAGTGGCGATCTGCAATCTTAATAATTGTATTTCTTTTCCTAAGAATGGGCTGTTCCTCTGTGATTATTTCATACACAGCATTCAATTTGTTAAGTTATATGTTGTTTTCTATACTGGATAGTTTTTCCAAACGTTCCAAATTAAAAAAAAATATTGGATTTTATTACCCTCATGCTTAAGCGACAATTCAGCCGTATCAACACCTGTAGCCATCTCGTTCTTCACCAAACTGTTTTCAAAATGTTCAATTAATGTAGCCTTCTGTCTATCCAATGCGTTATTTAAAGCTGAAGTGAATAGTGAAATTGCACCACCTGTGATTTAATCGTTATTTGTACCACCAGTGTAGTTAATTCTGTCAGGCTCATGGTCAGTTTCAACTTCGGTTATAATCAATGCAGGACTTCAACACCTCCTTTTCTCCAAGTTACTGTGAGAAATCTCGATACAATATCGTATAAACGCCCCATTTTATAACCCCATTTAATTAACGCCAAAGCTTATCCCGTGCAACTACATGTAATACCATACAAATGATACATATCAAACAGACCCATCATAAACTGATCAACGAACAGACCGCATTACAAATGGAACACCCCAATAGAAACAAATAGAAATACATGTATATATTTGAAATTGCACGCAGAGGAAACGAAGCATAGCAAAGTTAAATGTAATATTTACTATTATGTACAACACCTACGTTTGTAATATGACATTAATTTCAAATTGAACATAGATATAAAGGGGCATTAATCATATCAATTTGTTGTTTCAGTGATTAAGATTGTGCGTTCTTTAACTTGTCACCCGGCTTCCTTAAATACCCTAATTCTTTTGAAATATTTTCTTTCAATTTTAATGTTATTGAAATAAGGTGAGACGAATTATTTTCACCTAAAAACAAATGTATTACAATTGATTTGCCTACTATTTTTTTCATTAATGCGTTGTTTATAGCAGGTTATATACTCTTGTTGAATATATACATATGTAAACATAATCGAAGCATAATGGCATATATAATATCCTCGTCCATATGAATCGATATGTTTTTTGTAAATTATTTTGTTGAATTTGTGATATCTAATCATTTACGCGTAAACAAACTTCTTGTTTCTGGTTCTGTATTTTGAAATATAATTGAGTATGTTTAAATAATTTTACAAATATACATATATACGAATGAAAAGTCAACCCAACAGTGTTACAATTAGAAATTTGGTCTTACAGAGTTTCGTTATCCCTCTACAGACCCTGAATCGTTTAACTTAACAGATATTTTTGCGTTTTTCGTTCGTTTCGTTTGCGTGTATCGTTCGTTGGTTTTTGGTTTTTCGTTCGTTTGCGTTTCGTGCGTGTAATTTATTCTTTCGTTTCGTGTATCGTTCGCCAGTTTAATTAGACTAATACACGAAACGAAATATGAACGAACGATACACGAAACGAACGATACACCAAAAAAAGAAACAACGATACACGATACACGAAACGAACCCACGCTACGATTTCCAGTTTAAAATAATTACTACAATTTCAATCTTACTATTATTAAAAAAAAAAAAAATTTAAGTGTAAACAAAATTTTACATATACAAACATGTATTTCCTTTATTTACATGTACCAGTAATTTTGTACAATAAGGGAAAAACATATTTATTATTATTTTTCTATAATTTACTGTAGGACAAATAAACAAGAAAGCATCTACATGTATGTAAACAAACGCCTCTGGCAGTTTCAGCTGGGAAATACATGCACTGTAGGTGCGAAATGTCAACTCTTACATTTCTAATTTCATTCTAATTATCAATTATATGACCTTTTGAAGCCACACGGCTCTCGGACATCTTAACCGAGAAAATAACTGATACACCTATGTCTGGTTGGAATTGTCATTTCAGAATCCGAATAATTATAAATATTAATTCTGTATAATTATATAATTAAATAAATAAATATTTTGTTTAATTATACAAAAAAATGTATTAATAGAAACTCATATTTGGAAGTCAAATATATGAGATTTAAAATTTAATCATAAATATAATTATTAAACACATTGATAAACTATTTTA
>MJUT01016676.1:15559-30751 GCA_002080005.1 Gigantidas platifrons
GTATATTCCGGACCGTATGAGTATTTTTTTCAAATACCTGTACGGTCGGACCATACACGTACAATATATCTCCCCCAATACATTTCAATATTACTTGTTATTCTATGTGTATGCTGCATATATGCTATAGACATATTATGTATACTATTAACAGTGAATACATGAATATATTTTGTTGGAATCTTAACCCCTTAAAACAAATATAATCAGTTTATCTCAGCTGTATCATCAATTAATTATTGTACAGTGCTTCATGCATGCACAATGGAAATAGGTTGAACTCATCCGTATTGTACTGAAAACCCGTATTGTACAGTCATGTAGCATTGTACAATAACCTGTATAAATTTGTGATTAAATATCAGGTATGACATACTAACTCATGCATATCACACACATACAAAGTCAATCCGGGTACAATTCAACACATTTAAATAATAATATATATCTGTGTTACTTCAAATCGAAATCAAAGTAACAGAAGCATAGCTAAGGTAAATATACCATTTACAATCTATACTCTATACAACTATACACTTTTTGGTTCTCCAATCTTTCGACTTTAAGTGTACCTGAAGAAGGTTATTCCAGAAACCCGTTGTGCCTAAATTTGATATTTACGTTTTTATTATCCTTGTTATACCTACATTTGTACGACTTTAAACACAAATATACATGTGGACAGTGCTCATTTTCTTTCCTGATTATCTAATAAGGATTGTTCATTCTTAGACTTGTCACGGGGATGAGGGGGAGTGGTAAGTTCTCACCTACCCTCCTGTTGGGTAGGTGTACACAACAATATCGATTGTATTACCATCAGGTGAGATGATATTTTTGCTATGAACATCAATAGTAAATTTTTTGTTGTAGTTCACTTGTCCTTTATTTGATAGGTTTTTATTCTTATTTTTATGTGATTTTTATTTGATCTGTTATTTCATAGCAGGTGGCATACAAATGTTCAATGTAAGCAAAATGTAAGCACACTAATAACATTAGTAAGAAATGGAGGAAGTAACTCAACGTCAATATACATCTACAACAACCTTCTGTTCTATATAATACATTCTTTCTTTGACAATCTATTTTGTGCGAATATACAGGGTCGTCAAGTCTTTAGTTAATGTTTTCGAAGATATTTTATCATTCAATCGTAAAAATACTTCCTGATTCTGGTTGATTTTAATATATTGTGTACATTTAAGTAATTGTATGCATATTTATTGTCGTCGCCATATCATGTATGATATTATACAACAGTGAATATATTTTTTTTTCCTGAAATAGGTAAGCTTATGAAAAATATAGAATATCTATTCATTTGTATGGCACGCCTGAGTCACACATGCACCATACAAAAACAAACATTTAAAATTTCACAAATGCATGATCTCTCGTCTGGGTGATTTTTTTGTAAAAAAAATGATTGTTTTTCTTCATCTATAATTATTTATATCTAAATATTTCAAAAAACCTTTAATTAGAACATCTTTATAGAAAACATGATGTTAAATAGCTTCTCAAAATCTGTGATTTTTGTCCGAGGAGTAAACTTTGCATTAGTTTGACCAGAACTGGAAAATACACATGTATTGATTTGCAATCAATATGCCTGTTAAAATAGCAATTCAATCATGAAAAAAAGGTCACTTTATATTTTTGGTTTGGAATTTTGCGCTATAAGAAAAGCTTGAAGAAATTAAACGGATAATCAGAATCCGTAAATCGAGAAAGGACAGACGACACAAAGTCCAAAGACAAAATGGCAAACAACGATCTACAAAACACTATGCAGAAAACGAAAGATCGAGTAACACGGACCCTGCTCCACTAGTGACACCCTTCGTATTAACCTAGTTACAGACCCGTTGATAAATCATGATGTAGGAAAGGACCGGGTAGTATTTCACAACAAGTGGAAGATATCCATGGTAATTTGTGAGACATATATTCCGCAACGGTTTAACAGGTTATGGCGACGACCCTAAAATTTCTAAGTGATGACTTCAACTTAAGCAACAGAAACCCGTGGTTCAGCAGCTTCATTGATAGCAGCAACCATCTATCAAAAATAGCCTGATAGGAACCACCAGCTCTGGAATATCGAATCAAATGAAAGATATGCACTCCATAGGCAGGTGCTGCATGAATGTTGCTATATAGCAATGAAAAGTTCACAATGTGAATTATCTTTCGTCGTAAATGTTCGTTCTTTACCGGTCCTTACTTTCAATTTCGAGATGTTGGTGTTATATCGGTGTTCGTGCTCTAAGATCTATAATTCTGCATATTTTAACTGCCACTTTTGCCATACATACATGTACATATCTATTATGTATGTTCCAGACCATACGCGTATTTGGACCGTACGCGTATATTCCGGACCGTATGAGTATTTTTTTTCAAAATACCTGTACGGTCGGACCATACACGTACGGTCTGCCTAGTTTTAAGAGATTATCGAGGCTTCATAAATATTTTACAGATCAACGTTATTCGAACCTAAAATATATTTAAAAAAGTTAATTATCGTAATTGTACAATTTAGAAATAAATTTAATTTAATCTATTACAAACGTACATGTCATGAATTTAGCATGTTCGTAATAAGTGAATTCTGCTCACTCGCAGTTAACAAAATAGTTTGAAATTGAAGCGGTATATGGTCAAAAAGCTAATGATGGTATTTGTGTAGGCTCACAAGAGACGGACGAGTTCATTGACGAAGGAAAGGTCGAATACATGATTGACACACACGGAGACTTACATACTGGTTTACGGACAGACAATGGAACTGACTCACAGACAGAAACTGAAACCGACTCACAGACAGAAACTGAGACCGACTCACAGACAGAAACCGAAACTAACTCGGAGACAGATATCGAGACGGATTCACCTATCGATGAACAGATAGGTTCACAGACACGAACTGCGACTGACGCACAAATTCATACTGGCAGTGCCCGCTGGGATTCGATGATCGACTTAAGCTGATCACAGACTAACGTGTTTCCGTTATGGCTGACGTACATTTACAACCGACCCGAAAACAAAGACGACCTGAAACGACGGAAATATCTACTGAGACTTACGATGTTACAGTCTAATGCAAACATTGAAAAAGTAGTTTTGTAACCGTCAGAATACCTATTGTTGATATGGCATCTGGTAATGTACCAAGATTATTGTGTAGGGTTGATTATATTATTGGTAAAGATGAAAATTTATGCAAATTATCATATGAATTTGGTGTGCTAAATTCATGTTATGATATGGGTGATATAGAGCTTTTGACACGTAAAGTTAAAACTTCGCATTGGGAAACAGAAGAAATTTCTCTGCATGTTGCTGCAAAACAAGCAAGTTTTTAATCTTGCAAGCAAAAGATGTAAATGCAAGTGAAAAGGTATGAACAAAACATGTAAGTGTAGAAAGTCCGGCGTTCCTTGTAGCAGCAAGTGTCACTATGGGCGTGCATGCGAAAATGTGATTCAGGTAGACAATAAAAATTGCATTTTAGTTCAACAACTGTTTACTTTTCATGAGGTGAGGGTGTTTTGTTTAAAGTAATAATAATTATGATAAATGTAATTTGTAAAATTCAATGAAAGTTTATGATATGTTTCTATTGAAAAAAAACCCATATGGTCTAAATACCCGTATGGTTCAGTTCGTACTAGACCGTATGAGTATACTCATACGGTCGGACCGTACGCGTACGGTCGGACCATACGCGTATGGTCGGACCGTACGAGTATACTCATACAGTTCGGACCGTACGCGTACGGTCCAAATACGCGTATGGTCTGGAACATGTATATTCATAACGCGATTACATTTGTCTAAAGAATTTCAAATTGGTAAGGAAAAATAAGAAGTTCATATTCATGATTGGGTTATTATTTTATATATATTAAAACACAAATTAGAACCAATAGACCGCTATGTAAGTAATAAGACAACCTTTTCCTGATTTACTTGATGAAAACATCAAGCGAAAATTATTCTGCAATTTCCTATCAGTATCGCTTGAAATTCCACTGCGCATGCGTACTGTTATTATATTGGTTTAGAAAATGACAAGATGGTAACAGATGAATTTCAACAGATTACTAAGCCATTGACACTTTTTTGTACTGAGTATCCATCATGTATCGTTCTTTATGTTATCTGAAGATGCATTGTCCTTATAACCAAGGAGTTTATGCATATGGTAAAGTTAATTACTGGTTATGTTTTATGGTTTGGACTATATATGATTATATATATATGCACATGAACATACTACATCTATGTATTCATTGCTTTGGTCACTCAATGTCACTAGACATAATTGTGGTAGGATACCATCGAAGGAGCATTGTTGCCGAATTGGTCGAATTTGGAATTTAAAATGCCATGTACCGACTTAAGTTATTAGATTATTGCATGGTTTTGTCCAATCTAAAAATAAGATTTTATCTTTAATTGTCCTCTTTGTCTCCCTCATATGTCGCGTATACCAGAAGCACGAAAAGGTCTCATTACTCTTTTCGATAAATTTGGAGCTATATAACCTACTGGCAATTATTCGGCTTAATTGCGGTATACATTTCCTCACACTGTCTTTCTTATAGAAGCGGAAAGTTGATTTTATTCTTGCGAACGGATCAATGTGAATTAGCTCACCCGTCCATACTACTTGTACGAGTAGAGTTCACCTTGTGTTATATCAGTATCGGAAAAAAAGGGGTGCTATTTAAATTTTAATCAGATTTGAATTGTCGTCCGCGCTGTCATAATTTTTTTTCAGTCACTAATTTGATTTGCCATGTCTACTCCGTGAACGGCACTTAATGTCGTCGTCAAGATGTGAAAGATTAAGCCAAATTTATATATTATAGGTTGTTTTCTATTATCAATATAGGGCACATGAAGGGTTTCAGATCAGATTTCAGGAATTTAAAAAAAATAAATAATAAATATTTGTTTTTTGGTCTTGTACCAAATAGTTGAATCTCATTGTAGAACTTCAGTTTTAGATCGAAAAATGCGTTTGATTTCTTCCTTTTAACAACTGCACGGTGATTTTTAGATCATGTTCGGATGTATGTGTTATAAATTTGGGAATTAATACGAATAATGAAATACGTGGAATAAAAAAAAACAATTGAATTAATGTTATGGTTCCGTTGAATAGCAACAACACCTTTTACAGAAATATTGTGTATTTAACAATAGAGTTACACAACCTTGAAGATATTAAGGCCATACTGTTGTAAGTGGCGTTTTGGTTACTTCTAGTTTTTCTTTTTTATTGCATGAATGTGTTTGGGTTTTTTTTTATTTTGCAGGTGGCGATAAGCCAGAACAAAATGAAAATATTAGATCTAGTGATATTACTGCTTTCTGTTGGCAATGCGCAAAGTAAGTATGTATATATGCGTGTCGCATACAATAGTTCAAATGACAATATGCATAGGAAATTATTTAGTTTAATAAGATTGTATAGTCTTATATAATTTGGGAAAGTGTGGCACAGTACAAACAAATGACAATCTAGATTCCCAATAAACAACCAGCGAAATGCAAACTCGACAGGAAAATATAATAATAAAAGAGAACTGAACACAACCGGTAACAAGGTTTTATATGGAAACTAAATGGAAATAAAAAAGTTATTTTATCTAGCTCTACGAATGAAGAGATCAGTTTGTACCGAATAATGCATGGGAAACATAGATTAAAAGAAATTAGTGGTATTCGAATGAGACCAAATAAATAGATAATCAGTTTAGTGAAATTTAATATCAATAATAAGATAGTAATATTTAAATATGTAATGAAAAATTAAATATATAATATATGACATGTTTCATTGTTGAACATACCAGCTCTACCAGAAGTTTGCTTAAATGGTAAGCAAAGAAACAATACTTCTATGAGTCTACTTTAGTTGTAAAGGAATAGTCTCTAGAAATGAGATTTGTCAATGATTTTACAGGAATAGATGATATGAAATATGCACAAAAGGTGTCTCAAAAATCTTCCTTTAACGTGTACCCACAACATTCTGGACAATCTGATCAGAATTGTTACTTGCTTCCTAGTGTTAGTCCCAATTTCCACAATCATCGACATGATATCATTTGTTTGTACTGGAATTGTGTTAAACCAGAGTCTCACAATCGAATTCATGCAGTGGTTGGTTTCAACCTAGATTTCAGTTTCTGAAAAAAAAACACAATCTCCGATTGTTGCCATCTTTGATTTCTCATCTGCACAGAAGATTAAAACTTTGCTAAGAACCAACACATTTTCGCCAGTGAATTAGTAAATGAGCGAATGAGAACATTTGTTTTGTCATATTTGTAATGCAGATGCATCTTCCGAGGTATGATGATACATCGGTCTATTGTTTCACGTTATTTATTTTTCATCGAAATTATCACTTCCTAAATCATTTAATTATTATTAAATCTAATGTTTTCTTCTCTCCGGCATATGTAACCGTAAGCGATTTTAGCTATCCTGATCATGTCCTGTCCTTTTCTTGCTCTCAAAGACGTTTGAATGATTTTTGCTTTCAAATATTTTGGCGTTGAGCGAACCAAGTGAAGGCTATTGCAAAAACGCGTCGTGAGCACTAACTAGCTATGTTTTTATTACTATCACTTTGGTCGATACCTCTTCTGATTGACTATTTGTCCGCGAGGGTATCTTTCGCCCAGTAGTTTGTCCACCGACACTAACTTGCTTTTACTATATATATTTTTTTATCGAAATTTACACTTCCTAAATCATAATTATACTTATTATTAAAATTAAGGTTCTCCTCCCTCATGCATAGGTGACCTTATCCGATCTGTGTGGCAATCCTGTTCAGGCCCTTTGGTTTTCATGCTCCCAAAGGCTTTTTAGAATATTTGGCTTGAACATGTTTCGGCTTTCAGCGTACCTGATAAAGGTTATTGTAAAAAACGCGCATTAAATTTGATATCTACGTTTGTATTATGATTTGATATGTATTTGAAATATATTAGAAAATTATTTGAACTTGTAATTGTTAAAACATATGTTAAACATTCAAATAAACACCGTTAACCAATCCGATGATTAGTTGATGATTGCGTTGGAACATATTATAATTCAGTCGATTGCCAATCGGTTAAAATGTTACCTCATCGAAGCATACCTGTAAGGATGTGAAGGATGAGGGTCATTCTTATAATGCGCCTGAGGATCAAGAAGGGTATTATTTGATGTCATATTATTTTGTGCTGACCAGCAAGATATGCATAGCAATCTCTATTCAAAGAGGTCAAATCATGACCCAATGTCGGTGACCTTGGTGGAATAAGTACCTGGATTACACGTCAAACCGACCATTATTTAAAGTATGTTTGTTCCAACGTAGCATGAAGGGATGGGCACCTGAGACCAAGGGAGTGTATATTATGTAATTCTTGAGCCTCAGGTTCATCATAAGAATGACCATCATCCTTCACATCCTTACAGATATGCTTGGATGAGGTAGCATTCAATTACATTCCCCTCGTCTCTTTGAGGGTATTATATAGCATGTTTAAAGTGTTGGGACAAACTATATAAGGCAATATTGTTTGCAAAAATACAAGAATAAACCAATATATTCTTTAATAAGCCCACAAATGAAATAATTGCATTATCATTATAATATAGCAACAATAAATCCAAGAAACTTGCCACACAAAGTTCACTTGACATAAAGTTAAAGATTCAAATTCACATTAATATCCAATAAGTCCACATAATAGTCACTGATTCTGGTTCAAATAACACAATCATGATAAAGATATATATGTGCTTGTATATACTATAAGGAATTCAAAATCTTACCAGCAAAGTTCTTCCTTCCATGAACAACATCCTTAAAATACAATTTAAAACAAATTTTTACTGAAGCCCAATTAACAGTTTCAATGATATCTGTTATTGATACACCTTGCTCCTAATGATGTTGGGGTGGATGCACCTCGAAATGAATGTGCAGGAAATTTTGAAATATCTATTCCAGACAAAAACTAAACTTGCTTTAGCCATCTAGCTAAAGTGCAATAATTTACTGCTTTAAACGTCTTGAAAGAAACAAACAATCTACTAGACTTTCTTAAGTTTCGAGTTCTATCAATATACTCATTGGGAGTATGAAAAACACAAAGTTCTTTTTTTTATCAAATTTGTATAAAACAACTTTAGGTAAAGACACTCCAGGTCTTGAAGTTTTTGAAAGCTGCTTTATTTGAAAAAAAACATATTTATATAAAAAAACTTATATTAATATCTAGAGCTGAAAGAGTTTGAGCTCTGGCAGCTGTAGTAAGTGCAATGAGAGCAATTAATTTGTAAGTGAGCTGTTTTAATGATAATTATGATAATGGATATGAAGTAAATAAATATTTTAATACAACTGAAACATCCCAGGTAGTCATATTTCTTGGTTTCACAGGCTTAATATTAAAATATCCTTTTAACAATTTGCTATTGAAAACTGACTCTTTAATACAAAGAACTCCAAAAAATGGTAAAGTTTGAAAACACATAGCTTGATGGGTATTCACAACAGAATATGATAATTGTTTTCTCATAAGAGAAGATAAGAAACTTAAAACATCTACTTCAGACGGTCTAAACGAATCAACTTTCCATTGTGAAATCATATATTGTTTATGTAGGCTACTGCAGATGATTTTTTTCAGATTTAATACCTATGTGATGGTACATTGTATTTGTTGAGAAAAAAAAATTTCAAAGCTAGGAAAATAACAAATAATTCTAAGAAATTAATATGATTAGTGGATTCTAGAGAGCTCCATCTTCCCCCTGCGGATGTACCATTAAAACATACACCCCAACCATTTTTTGATTCATCAGTCTCTATGAAAAAATCAATACAAGTCTTTCTAATAGATTTTCCATTAATTGTTTCTACATTTCCAGACCACCAAATGACCTCGGTATTTGATTCTTGGGACAATGCTATCGGTGAATCATAGTCACCATTATAGACAGCTAAATTCGTGATTTTGTCTCTCTCTAGAGATCTGTAATGCAATGGGGCCAACGTTATTGCATTGAATGCATGAACACAAAGACCAATAAAGGAAGATAACCTCCTTGTAGTGATTGTTTTTGAACATATAATCTGGGAAAATAGACTCAGTATCTTATTAATTTTTGCTTCTGTTAGAAAAATTTAAGTAAAACAGTATCTATTATTGCCCCACAAAATTCTAACATTTGTGTGCGTATCAAAACAGATTGTGTTTCATTTATGATAAAACCAAGATTGTCCATTTCGTGAGTGACCAACAAACTATCGTTTTTGTATTTCAGTTTATCTTGATTCATCATCAAAGAATCATCAATGTAAAAACAACATTGAAAACCATTTTGTCTGAATTTTTTTAAGTTCCCTATGGATTCTGTTTTGAAAAGGTATTTGTGTAAATTCTATTTTATATCCAACAACTGTCTCTATAATCCACTTATCAGAAGTATATAATCTCCAGTATTCAAAATTTAGGCTTCTCACCTTTTTGACAACCTAACTAGCTAGTGTTGACGTCCTCGGCCCCGGCTTCTTGGTAGGTATTGTGATGGTATCATCAGTTTTGGACGTCTTGAGATCTGTCCTCTTCCTCCTCTGGGGAACTGACTTCTGAAGCCCTGTCCACCTCTCACTCATGGAACAGGGCCTCTGAAATTTAAATTTCCTGGTCGAAAACCACCAGAATTGAAACTAGCCCCAACACTATATGGTACATTACTAGAGTTAAGCTGGTTTGAAGGAACTTTAAATTGTCCCACTGGATATTTACTGATGTCACCCATTTCTTTTAACCTATTTGAACAGTTGTCACCAAGCAATTCGTTTGTAATAGGAACATCAGAGGAACACATAATTTATTAAACTTGGTCTTCTTTTGTAAGACAATAGAAGGAACATATGCCCTCTAAGACTGATCGCATCAGCTAACATAGTATGCCCTGTGGCTGAATCTATGGATTCCTTAGTTTTAGCAATCGTATCTCCCATGTATATAATAGGGGTTAGCCCTAAAGCTAGAAATTTCTGTACCTCTTGCAAAGCAAGATATTTGGAATGGGCAGTATTGCCAACAGCATTACAAATCTCCCTATTACATTTAGGAGCACATAAACAATTTACATTATCAGGTCTGATATATTGTTGACCTATTTTAGATATAGCATCTTTGTCGGATTTAATTGTCAATGCTGCATTGACAACTTTAGCTAAGCCCGAAGTTATTGTAGGTGCTGTTTTTCCTCAGTGTTAAGCTGATCTTCAGGTTCATTTACTGTAACATGTGCCATATTACTTACACTACTACTACTCCCAATCTCACTGGGATTGTCAAAAGCATCTTGAAAAGCTTTCTGTGGGTTAACATTTGTAGTATTGTCAAGATAATTAAGATTAAAATCATCCAGATCAAACTGAGAACTGGGAATAATCTGACACCTGAACAAATGGATAATAGTTGTCTTCCACTGGTACATCAACAATTGATGTTTCCTCTGTTTCATAAACAACTGCATCAGTGTGAGGACCAACAGTAGCTGAAGGACGAGAAGTACGAACAGAAGAGATCGGATGATATGTTTTCTTTATTATTATTAACATTAGAAGTAGGCTGATTAGTGCTACTGACAATGCTTGTCAAAGAGGCAATATTACTGAATAATGCATTAATGCCTAACTGAGATCTGAGTATCTCAGGATCAGGAATACTACCAATATTAGCATTTATATTTGATTTTTTAACAGGATTCTTTTTGGAAATTTTAGTTTTGGTCCCTTTTAGTACAGGTGCTTTGCCTTTATTGGTCGTACCTTTGAAAATACTATGCTTAGTAACAGGTAAATACGACCTTCTTATTACTTTGTCAGAGGGACTATCCAGCTTCTGTGTAGTGACATTAAACATTTCATGGATAAAACTATCCTCATAATTGGAACCACAAGACAGAACGTCACTATTCATTTCCGAATTGGCAATTTCTATTCGCATCCAACCACGTGTATCGATATATTCTTTAAATATAACACCTCGTGTTAAACACAATAAATACCGTACTAATTTGGTGTAATAATGAAGTTAGACCTCGTCTGACACAACATTTTCTTTTATTAATAAATACAAACACACGACTATTTCAGGCAGTCGAAGTAAGAATATCTGTCGGCCTTTTCAGTCGTCCGTAATGTTCACGGAAAATAAATTGATAATCTTTGCAAAATGCAAGTAACAAAAATAAAGAAACCTTTACGATAATGAAAAGTTACACTACATAAACTCACATGTATACATCGAAAGACAACATGTCAATAATGTCGCGAACAAACAATAATAAATACGTGCACACCTTGCCGTCTCAAAATGAAATAATGGCCGTTCGACATGTAATCCAGGTACTTATACCACCAAGGACACCGACATGGGGTCATGATTTAACCTCTTTGAATAGAGATTGCTATGCATATTTTTCGGGTCAGCACACAATGATATGATAAATAATATCCTCGAAGAGACCAAGGTGAATGTAAAAGAATAGGGTTATTATTCCGAAGTGAATGTTACCTTTTTACCTGATATATCTTGGGACTCTTATTGAACTGTAAGACTGAATAGTGACGATTTTAGTTAACGTTATCGAATCAACGTGTTATAGATGTGAAGACATTAAGATATAAACAGTTGTTTTTCTCGTTTCGGTATAGATATGTTTTTGAATAAAAGCAAATTATGAACAACTTTTTTTTTTTGAGGAGGAAATCGCTAAATACTCATGTCAATCTGTAAGATATTCATCCGACTAGTGATATGTAGGCATTCGTGACTACATCTGGGAACAAATGTTAACTTAGGTTTGCATCGCAGAGTCATGATAGGTAGTCTATCCGATTGTCAAAGAGAACCACACACTGAGTCGGGTTTTTTCAACAACATCGATTTTGGCTTAAGGCTAAGCTAAATGGGTTTCTATGATGGTTCCCTTCCGTAAGGAGATAGGTTCATAAGTCGGAACGTCAATAGTAAGCTAAAAACACAGCCACCGAATTTAAAAGGTATATTGTCAATCAGAGAACCTAGCATTAGTTATCTGAACACATATTTATATTTGCATGTGTGTACTATTCTTTGTTCGTTTTGTTGATGTTGGTAGAATTGATTACCATCACTGTTTCAACTTTCGTTTGATAAGTTTGTAAAAGACAGGGATTAATATACATTAGTACCTAACATATGCAAATGAAGTATTTGGAATGGATAATCAGTGTGTACTAATTTTGAGCAGTGAACTTGACAACGGGTGACTATAGCTAGCGACGGGAACTATACCAGTTTGAAGCGATTTTCCGCGGGGACTATACCTGTGGCATTGATTTTCCCGCGTATTTTTTATATTTTTGTCAAGATTTATCTCCCTTAAAATAGAATCGCGCTGACATAGTCTGCTGTCAACATGACCAGTTTTGGCAATACAAATATAATGTTACATTGTAAATTTTATTATTATTATTATATTTAATTTGATTGTGGTTTTCTGTTATGTCTAGAATAGGTTGGTATGTACTGAATATATTATTGTCTTCTCCCTCGTGAACAGTTTTCAAATAATGTTTTCTAGTGAGTTATAGTATCTTCGCCGTTGATATATTTACTGCATTGTAGCAATGAAGACAAATGATGAAAGATAAGCATTTTGTTTTCTTGGCTGATACATGAATACTTTTCTGTGGTTTTTGATAACGTTTTACTATCGTACTACTTTCAGACTAATGTGTGAAGGAAATGAAATCAGCAGTTAAATTTATAGCTATATTTGTGCAACTGATCTGTATCATCAGATCACAAAGTCAGTTTATTATATATTATTATACTTCCTGTAAGAAAGTCATTTTATAGTAAAATTGTTCTATTTTCGCATAGATTTAAAAAGAAATATATAGCTTTGCAGCACTATGCGAAAATAGTATGCATTGCTGTTGCAAAGGACTATTGATTTTCACGTCAATGACTGTTCAAATCACGTGCGAGGGCGGAGCTTATTCCTGTCTGACAGAAAGTAGGTTGGACGTATTTACCAGATCATCTGTGCCCTTAAAGTTACAATGTTCTTCACCACTAATTGAACTCGTCTGCAACAAAAACAAACAAGATGTCGCAGTTTGGTCAAAACGACCCAGCAGCATATACATATTTATATAAAAGGATTCTTTTCATACTATGAAGCATTTTTCACATAGAAATACACTATTGCATGGTACTATTCAAAATAGTCAACAGTCAGTATAATAATGATATTAATGTTGTGTTTAACACCCTTCGGGTGGTGCACTATTGTCTCTCAACATGGCTAGTATTTTCGCATAGTCAATGTTAAGCACAGCATTATTATATAAATATAGAAAACTAGAAGAAAAACGCAGGTGTGTTAAGGCTGTTTCTAAGATTGCACGCAATAAAAAAGGGGGGTCATGTATGTAATACAAATTAATGAGTAAAACATAACAATAGTTGATGCATATTGCAACTAGTTATTTATACATGTTCGAAAGTGAAAATGTTTCAACTTTGTGCGAGTCAACGTGGATTTCTGTTGATAAAATGGTGGTCACGTGACAATAATCAGTGCCTTAACTAATTTCGAAAAGTTCTAGAATTTAGAGTGAAAGTTGAATTAAAAACTGGATATTTTCTGAAAGATTATTTGTTTTTGTTTAAGAAAAGTGCTACGAGAGCTACTATACAGCCAACAATAGAGAATAAGGCCAGATAAAACACGGAAAATTGACGATTCCAGTTGTTCGATGGTGTAAAATTGTAAATCGTCGTCTTCTGTCAAGTTTTTCATTGATCTCGTAGCAAAATCATATATCTTTATTATCTGCTCTTTGTGAATATGTTTTGAACTGTGAATTTATTGACACGTATATTCTAGAACTTTCACGTCGAAGTGTACGTACTCAATCATTTAATCAATCTCGAAAACAATAAAACACCCAAGTGATCCGGCAGACCGATAAAGGGAGGTAACATTATTTATTAACTCTATCGGCGACAAATATGAAAACAATATAATTTTTTGCTTCATCTAATTAAAGTAAACTAAATTTGTCATCGATTCGATAATTAATCGATTGGTTATTTCAAATAAATGTATATAAAAAAGATTTTTGTGAAGTGATTGCTTATAAATTAATTGTAAAATGGTGTAATTATCCATGTCAACTTCTGTTCTCTATCACTATCAGTATCAGTATCAGTATCATACAATCTTGTACCTGTCCTGGTCCTGGGATTCATGCACTTATACAAAATATTGATTATCCATGTATTACTTATTCATGTATCAGAGATATATAACACAATTATGTCTTTGCATGCATTGGGTATATCAATAGATGTTCATATTTGACAACTCTGTTAAACAAATGTTGTATATTTCGAGTTCAAATACTTTTGATAAAAAATGGCAACAATTGATATATTTGTAAACATAGAGAATATCTGAGTGTGCATGGTGTAATGATAGATTTGTTTCTTTTGTTCCTTTCACATCTCTTTGTTACAAAATAAAATGTTACTTTTTTATAATGACATATAGATGAAGCGGAAGAAAACAGATAACACTCGTAACCCTCAAATCTATTTTTTATTCCTCTATATTTTCATATCTAGAACTTGAACCAGATGAAACAGATGGAATATTTAAATTTATAGAATCTGTTAAATTAAATAAAAATTAATCTTGGGTTACATTGTTTTGTTTATGTTTTGTGAATCTGGAAAAAGTCTACTCGGGGCCGTCTTAACAGCATTATAGGACCCCGGGCAAAGCGGTACACTGAGACGGCTACCTATACAATCACTCGCTGGAATAAAAATGTAAATGTAGATTAAATTAAATATATAGCTAAATTGTATAAGTACTTTAAAAAAAATCAGTGTTTAAACATTAAAAAACATGCTGCACACAGCATACACAAGATTAGCATAGGGCCTCTATGCTCGTGCGCCCCACGGGCAACTGCTCAGCATGCCCATGCGTTAAGTTGGCACTGAGTCTATTGATACATTTTTAGTATCTGTATATCTACATATATATGGTTCAATGTTATGTACTATTTAATCTTGT
>MJUT01016676.1:32172-44527 GCA_002080005.1 Gigantidas platifrons
TGTTATGTGTAAATTAATGTTGACCAAAACAAATTTCAGATGTTTAAATGTGTATCCTCCCCAGTCACTTGACAGGTTTTTTTTAGGAAAAAAAACCCTCTGAAAAGGGATGTTATTCTCTGATATTACATAAATACTTTTTGGTTGTAAATTATTACACATTGGGATTTGGTCCTACACAAGTATTCAGAATTGACAATTTGCATTTCCAAGCCAAGGTGTTATGGAGATTGTAAAGAAAACAAATGACATGTAAATTCTAAAAATAAACAGGACCCCAACCCATCAAGATATATTTTGTATAAAGATTCAAACACTTTTAATGGTTTTCATCAAAACTTGAACAAAATTATTGTCATTACATTGATTATTTCTCTATAGTATAAATTGTGTTCAACAAATAACTTGTGTCTGTGGCAAAAATAGATACTGCATCATCAAACATCTCGATCTTTACAAGAAAAATCACGAAAATGTCGGTATTAACAAGATAGAGTACTAGGCTTAAGTATTCTATTTTGATTCTCCATGTGCTTTCTTCAAGTTCGGTAAGTACGACAACACCCCCACTTTTTTTTGTGCTTCAGGAGATTGTCATTATTAATTTAAAACTAAGATTTATCTCTCAGCATCATTTGTCTTCAACTGACGATGGGTACATTTTCCATTTTTGTGAAATTCTGCTACATAAGTATCATATTGATGGTAAACATGTGCGTGTATCATTCTCGTATAATTTGTCAACAATCAAGCTTTTTGGCGATGAAGATTTCCAAATATGGGCATTGAAGGGGTGGAGCTTAGCAAGACTGACAAGTCTAAAAATCATATTTTACAATCGACGTATTCAAAATGACGATATATTCACAATCTGTATAGTCAATAGATATATTTGTTAATCTTACTGTCACAAAACGAACAAGGAATAAGTGCATTATATTTGCAGAAGCACATTTTTTCTTCGGACAGTTCACCCATGAAGAGTACGTTTCCATGGATGCAACGTCATGACATATACTATTACAAAGGGGAGCAACTCGTATGAAACAAACCGACGTGAAACAGCCTTAACACACCCGCGAACGTAGATATGAAATTTAGTGCGCACGACGTGTTTCTGAAATAACCTTCAGATACGTTCAAATTCGAAAGATTGGAAAGCTAAATAATTTATAAAGGTTTGGGAACAATAAACCCAAAGGGCCTTAACCAAAATCGGCTATGGTCATGATCACATGCATTTAGAAATTCATGATGACATGCAATGCATTGGTAACTTCTGATTATAATAGTTTTTACAATACATATTGTGAATAAAGTGTAAATAATATTTTTTTCTATCTGCATATTCGTTTACGCAAAGTTTGAAGGTAGTAAATGGCAATCAGAAGCCGTAAATAGAAGACAGACAGACAATATAATTCCCAAATGAAAAGAAAAACAAATGAGGAACACTAACCAGACACACTCAGCTTCCAAATAATAATAATAAAAAGAAACAACATTCTAATATGTGTATCACATTGTACATGATCGATTATTAGAGTATTATTTAACTTTACATGACCCAGTCTGTAGTCACGACACGAACAAGTTGATAAACAACTCTTAACGTGCTAGTGCCAAACACAGAATACTGTTATAGGTAATACAGTTGTATTATGCTTGTACGCAACATTCTAATATCGAGGGAGGCTGTATTCCGTTAGATAGTGGATACCCTATTTGTGGCTACTTAGAATTTATAATTTTCATTAAGTGAGCAAATTTACCACCTGGTCGATTGGTTTGTTTCTATGTTACATATAAGTATATATATGCTTAGTGTAATGGGAACGAAGGGTTTCTGATTCGGGTAGATTAATTTCGGGAAAAATATTTTATCAGGAATATTTCATAGTCAATGTATTAACTCCCGCAATGAATCTAGGAAATAAAAAACCTGTCAATTTTGTAAGTTTCTAAATATCATTATAATGGGAGTAGGTGGTTCTTGTTTCTCACACAAAAAACTAAGCATTAAGAATATTCTGGAAAACATAGTAATGAACACCATCAAAGACAAAACAATTTGCTCTATGATGATAACTATAGTAGTTATAGTGCAAAGACAATAATAAAATAAAAACTGGATCAATACAACCTCCCACGACGAAATCAATATATCTAAGCATTGCCATTGTTAAGAGATTTAACCTCAGATTCAACTAGTAAACATTTGTTTGACCACTTGTGGAGTTGATGGACTCAAGGCCGGTATTTAGTTAATTGGTCCAGTTGCTCCAAATTGGGCACCGCGGTGGAGTTTACTACCCTCGTCTGTTCAATTACACACAACAACACACTGTAAGTTTTACAGAGAACACCATTGCTCCCCACACCTCCTAAGGCTCACCCTGGATGGGATATTGTAACACATACCAAACGATCGTGGATTTCATAATCCTTATACTACAGTTTTAATGCGATTAACTGAACATCCTATACAATATTACATACCTCTAAAATTGCTTTACTTTACGACTCTATGAGACAATGAATATGTAAATATGTAAAAAGTAAAAGTCATGATGTCAGCTTTAATGTAATTTTATTTGAAATAAAAAACCTATCACATGATGGTACCCCTTCACAGAGTACAACTTTCCAACAATTCGGGGCACATTTAGCAGTGACTGGTGGACCTACCAATGCCTTTTCCAGTCGATCTTGTGCTATAACAGGGGATAATCAATATACAGCTTGGTGGATGCTGGCCTTTCCTGGAAATACTACATATTTTACAAATGTCAAGATATTTTATCGTAGTGATAGTAAGTATCTTTCAAATAATTGATCAATCAAATGGGTGTTCAAAGTATCTGACTTGCTCTTCCAGTTACAATTTAGTTTATGTAAATTATATATCTGTGGTCCAGATGATCGGGATATATCTCAAAACCATGAGTTAATAAAAATAAACATAATGGAGTACCACTCGACTGTAGGCTACATGCAGGTCGTTTCACAATAAAAACTGCTGTTCTTTTACGTTAATTTGTGAATAAGTGTAAAGTTGGATATCTTCTCGTGCTTATTTAGATCTATCTCCTTTCATAACTCATAACTCATATTTTAAGACCAGCAACTAACATTGATTATTTTATGCTGTACTTGAATAGTGTCGATTAAAGATCACAAATCGTAGCAAGGTGTTGATCATAAAGGGATTTTAAATGGATCCCAAAGGTACTGCGTTATACCAAGGTTGGTGGGCTAGTGGTGTATTTTGTGAATTTCAAAGAATCTGTCGATACACATGCTCAAGGAGTTGTACCGAGGTAGCTTGCAAATCTAAGTAATTTTTACTGGGGATTTTTCAAAGGCTCTGTGTGTTTCATTTTGCTTTGTTTTACATCTTTTTGTTTACTTTTGTGGTTTTTGTTGTATCTGGTTCGTGATGTTTCTCGAAGATGTCTTTCGTGTTGGTTAGTTCCGTTCTACTTTTCTGCAAGGTCATTACGTCACAGAAAGTAGAGTGTGCAGATACCAAAGAGGTAATCAGAATCCGTAATTCGAAGGACAGACAGCACAATGACCAAAAGAAAAAGGACAAACAACGATCTACAAAACATACACATAAACTAAAAATCGAGTAACACGAAACCCACTAAAAAGGGGAGTGAAATCATGGGCTCCGGAATGATAAGCAGTTTCTTTTCCAATAGTGACACGTGTCGTGTTAATCTAGTTACAAACCCGATGATAAGTCATGATTGAGGAAAGAACCGGAAAGTGCTTCCGACAAATGGAAAATAAACGTGGTTATTTGTGACACATATATTGCATAACGGTCAACCAAGTCATTGTGGCGACTGTAAAACTTTCAAAGTGATGACTTAACCAATACGAACCTTCGGTTCTGACGTGTCCTTGTTTGCAGCAAACCTCTATCAAGGACATCCTGATAGGTGCCACAAGCTCTGGAATATATTATCAACTGAATGATGTACATTCAACATGCAGGTACTGCTAGAATGTTGTTAGATATAAATGGAACGTTTTCAATAGGAAAATGGATACCATCTCTTTTGTCTTAAAGTTGTGTTCTTCCCACAACCTCTGACATATGTCTCTTTTTATTCATCCACAACCTCTGGCATAGGTCTCTTTTTATTCATCCACAACCTTTGGCATAGGTCTCTTTTTATTCATCCACAACCTCTGGTATATGCCTCGTTTTCGACTTTTAATTACATAGACTACATCACATCAGTGTGTTTGAAAACCGGATGACATCTTTATTTTTGCATGCTACATTCATTGCACCCCCTTGGGATGTACAGATAAACAAAAGTTAATAGTCATATGAATCACATATATCACCATGACAAATTAGCTTCTCTTCTTATGGAATCGAAAAGTGTAAAAGAAGTAAAATACAATTTATATTTTATTATGTTCTGAATTAGTCCGCTTTGCTTTCCTCTTATGTAAGGTGAAATAAGGAAAATTACATTAATGTTTTCTCTTGACCACGATGCGAACGTTTTCACAATACCAGAAGTAGTACATGTAATCACATGTCACATGTAAAAATTTGATCACTAGAGAAATAAATTGTATCTACAGGATGTTACAAAGGTTGGTGTGATAGTAGCTGCAGTACACCATGCCCATTTAACTGTATTGACGACCATTGTTATCATGGTAATGGTAGCTGTGTGTGGGGCTGTAATCCAGACAACTGTCTAAATGATATATTTGATTCTGACACCGGTAAATGTACAGAGTGTTGTAAAAGTGGACGACTTGGGGACTATTGTGACAAACGTAAGTTTACTAATACCTATTGATCAAATATACTCGGACGCTATAATGAAAGCAGCGTTAATAAGACTGTAAAGATACAATAGGTTTATTCTGATCCCAATGGCTCGTATTTATACTCTTTTGTTGTCTTTGGATATTGACACTTCAAGAAAAGTTTAAAAATAACAAAGGAGTAATCAGAAACCGTAAATCTAAGAAAGAAAGACAATATAATGGTCAAAATAAACAGGACAAAATGGCAAATAACGATCTACAAAACTACAGATCGAGCAATACGAACCCCACTAAAACCGAGGGTGAACTCAGATGCTCCACATGTGGCACCGGTCGTATTACTCTTGCGACAAATCGGGTGATAGGGCATGAATGAGGAAATAATCGGATAGTGATTACGCCAAACGGAACATATTCGTGATCATTTGCGACACAGATAGTCCGTAACGGTAACCAAATCATAGTGGTGACCGTAAAATGTACGAAGTAATGACTTCAGCTTAACCATTAGAAACCCGTGGTTCAGTTGCTTCCTTGTTGGCAGCAATTCTATATCAAGAAAATAATGATTGGAACCACAAGCACAGGAATGTCGGATCAACTGAGATATATCTATTTACTCCATACTTCAACTGTAGATTTGTAATAAAACGAGACCACTAAACGTCGAAATAATTATTTTTAGAAATCTACTAGATGGAATGTATTTTTTTACTCAAGACAACTAGAGAAGTGTTTTTATTTTTTAAAGTTTTCAGAAAGTTGTAATATATTGTAATTAACAGAAATAAAACGATACTATGTATTATAATTTGAGGGAAAGATAACGATGATTGACAGTTCATATGGACTCCTCCCTGATGCTGTCATCCCTTTGAGAGAACTAGTTAATTTTGTCTTGGAAGTGTTAGTTCAACGCAACGGCGTTTATACGGCTGTTTCGAAATTTTAGCATCAATTTAAAGGATTTAAATAATGTTAATTTCAGAATGAATTCAAAATATCAACACCCGCAATTTATAACAAATCTACTTGAAACCATATGATTATTTTGTTTACTCGACTAACAACATATTTGATCTGTTATATATTTAGTTTTTATAAAACTCTTTTGAAGTATTATTATTACATAATTTTTACATAGCGCAATATCTAATATTAAAAGGGCTTTACATTAAAACTCATATTACAAAAGAAGCAAAAAGCAATATACAGACTAAAACTATTCACAGATAAATGTGAAGCACTACATATAAATTTGGCAAAAGGAAAAGCTATAACTAAAAGTAAAAATTCAGAAAATGGTGTCTAATATTCCAGAGTGTAGCTGCTGCTTTGCCAAATCGTATCTAGCAATAGGTCTTGGTTCGTATGACAGGCGGTTTAATTAATGCACAGTTCTCTGATCGCAATGAACGTGTTGGTTGATAGACGCTAACTAATTCCTGTAAATAGACGGATGCACTGCCGTGTAGCGATTTAAAAACGTACATCAACAGTTTATATTGACAGCGATAGTGCATAGGAAGTAAATAGAGAGAAACGAGAATTGGAGTTAAATGTTGGTGCTTCTTTGTTCTTGATATCAACCGTGCTGCAGTATTCTGAACACGTTGTAATTTGATCGTTATATTAGCAGGTACTCCATACAACATCGCGTTTCCGTAGTCTAATCGAGAAGAGACAAACGAATTAACCAAGGTCTTACAAGCATCGTCAGTAATGTAGGTTTGAATGCATCCAATGTTTCTAATTTGATCAATGAACGATTTTGAGGTGGCACTGACCTGTTTCGTCTTACTGAGTGTTTTATCGAAAAAAATACACCCAGATTTCTGACACATGAAACATCACTTACAACGGTTCCATCGAAAGAAAGACCACAGTCAGAAAAGTCCTTTACCCGATGTTTGGGTGCAAACACAATCAACTCGGTCTTATCTTGATTCAGTTTTAACAGATTTGATCTTATCCATTCACTGATATCAACCAGACAAGCTTCAATGCGAACTTGATATGTCAGTCCACTTGTCTAGAGGTTCAATTACAAGATACATCTTGGTGTCAGCTGCATAGCAGTGGTAATCCATATCATGCTGTCGACATATTTCACCGATCGGTTTCGAAAACAGACAATAAAGTCCGGGGTCTAACACGGATCCTGGTGGCATATCATTAGAAAAAACAGATCCAATACGCTGAGTTATATTTGTCAAATACGATCTAATACATCATAAAGCTGGTCTACTAATGCCATATGAATATTCTAAACGTTGAAAGAGATTTTGTGATCTATTACGTCGAAAGCAGCTGACAGATCCAACATAACTAGAACGGCACACGAGTTGTTTTCCAGTGCTGATGTAATATCAATAATATTAAGTATTACACATGTTAAGTATAAAAACATGCTTCAGATTAATTACACAGATTTAAAGACACTGTCAAATAATTTTATTGTGCTTAATACATTGTAATCATGTTTACAACTCTGTTAATGTTTGATATAAGTTGATTGACAAGTGTCACACCTTGCTAATTTCAATCAATACCGGCGGTAATCTTTGATGTAAAACTGGATCGATCTATTAGGTGATTGACATCTAGCATGGTTCACTGACTTACCTGTCAGCAAATTTGTTGTCTGGTTTTTAGAGGTGAATTTTACAATAAAATATATTTTTGGGACGGACAGTACCATCGATGTTCGGAAGACAATTGCAAGGTTTGTAAAAAAAACCCCAAACATATACACCAGAATCTTAATTATGAACCTATAGAGCAAATTCATGTTATGGTAGTAAGAAAATAGAAAGCTATGTTTGTTAAAAAAAATTGTAATATCTGATCCTCTCTTATACCGCTGCCCCCTTCTCCTAAGACAACTAAAGAATAACCAGAATAAAACGAATGCAACATATGTGCTCCACACATAATTTGAAGAATTTAATCAATACCGCTGGATGGCTGTCTGTGTTTTTTTTGTTTGTCACCCTCAAACTACCCCTCCCCAACCGACCTGAAAATAAAAAAAGACAAATGCAGTCATTTGGTAATTTGGACATCCACTGTGTCAATTATAAGAATTCACAAGCTTTTTCGTTATTGGTAGCTATTTATGTTTTATCTCACAAACAAAGAAACTAGCAAAGGATGGGTGAATGATAACTTTCCTTGACAATTTCATAATTTCATAATTTTCTTGGTGCCATCCATTAAAAACATAAATTTAAATATTTTAAGAATCTGATGGTAAAAGTTTGTAAAATTTGATGCAATGATGTCTATATGTCTATTCTTCAGTGTGACATTTTTTGGTGGAAATTAATTGACAGGAATTTTTTTAATCTGATTTTTAACACCAAAGTGGTCCTCACGGCATCCCCCCTTTTTTGCAGTTTCCACTGTTTTGCACGTGATTATCTCCAAACAGGATATTCAGATATGCTAGTTATTTCATATTTATTCAACAACAACACTCTTAAGTGTATAAAAGCCAAAATATGCCCTTTCAGTCAGAAATAAATGTGCATATCTATAAGAACCTTCCGAAACTAGTATTGCCATCTGGCGTCAAGAATACCCCCAAAATTGCTATATTTAGGATGTGCTATGGAGAAAATGGCACGTTGAAATTTGTTGAAACTTTGGAAGATAATGTATTGAGACATAACTATTCCATGATGCATTTTTTTTTTAAATTGAATGATGGGAAAAATTTAGGGTAACCCAGGTCTACACCATTAAGTTGCCTAGACAATATTGTATATATATTTGAAATGAATCTCTGTTTAAATTCCAATACTATTGGCTATGCATGATTTGGACTTTCGGAAGAGAGTAAACTACCATTTGTTTCCGCTCAAATCTTGAATATGCATCGACCTAGATTTTGTAAATTTCCAATGACATTTCTAACTGTGACTCGACTATTATAAATTACAAAAACAATGCACAGCTATGTACATGTTTTGGTGATGACTACCAGCTCCGTACAGTGTCTGAGTCACGGTTATGTTCGGAAATAACAATATTCTTAATAGTTGGAACTAGGAAGTGATTTAATTGAAAATGTTATATAAACAAATATTAGGTAGAATTTTATGTATTTGCAAATAGTGATACAGCAATGGAAAACTTAAGCAAAAAAACAAAAACAAAAACAAGTATAAGCATACACATTGAAGTGCTAAAGTGAAAAGTGCAGAATGTAGTAGAAACTTATGTTTATGTGTATCTCTCTCTCTATATATATATATATATGCCAATTTAGTTTCTTTAAATTAATTTTGTTTGAATATAATCAACAGCAAGTCAACAAAGGAGTCCCAATTGTTCTTACCATTTTGTACTCGATAATGCAGCACTGAACATTGTTGAATGTACGTCAACAGTGGTCGGGAATGTAAAAGCAACAGAAGTTATATACAAACCTTCCAGAACCACCGATGTTGCCTTACGAAGGAAAGACACTGCATGGAATAACTTGAAAAAACAAATAATAAAACTCTGTCGAAAAAAATCCAAAATCAAATATCAAAATCGTAGAAAGAGTCAAAATCGATACCCATAACATACAAATACAATCGTTTAATAAGCGTATTAATGGTCGTAAGACTGACATAAAATGGATACCGATTTACGTGTGAGCATATATGATTTTTTGCATGGCCACAACAATGAATGAGCTTTACCCAAAACATTCTAAGCAATCAATGGATGACAGAGAACTCCATACAGGAGAGGGAAAATATCGTCAGGAACAAACGAAAGGTCAATCGTGAATCGACAATCGAGAAACACCGGCAGCACAGGGTACAAGACACAGAACGAGAACAAACAAATAAAATAAAGCATCACAGAAGTCGAAAATTATTAGCAATACTGACTCCACGAACAAATCAGGGTGAAACCCTTGTGCTCACGAACGATAAGCAGTTCATGTTTGTTATAGCCATCTGTCATGTAGCTTACAGTTAAGCCTTGTGATAACCAAGGAGTAATACACTTCCCAACCGTAATCGCATACAATGTTAATGTTTTTCTATTTCATATGTTCTCGTAACGAAACAATAAGAAACGATGTTCTGACAGGTTATCTAGTGTTTAATTGATCTTAAATTAGTTGTCAGCACAAAGACTGGGGATTTTTCTAAGGCATAACATACGACGAAAATTTATAACAAGACACAAAGGTTACGGAACAAAGTTACCCTCTTAGTTTTGCATAAACCGAGGGCGTTCTGGAGCAACGGCACATATCCGTGAGTGCGTTTTAAAGATGCTACTTAAGGAGCCATTGTAAATTAAAGTTAACTACAGTTATTAATATGGTATAAAAGCATACCCAGTATACACATATGTGCATTCACTTTGCAGTATGTGCATGGGGGGCGTTTGGGAATAACTGTTCTGGGAATTGTCACTGTATCAACCAAACATGTGATCATATAAATGGTACATGTCCTGATGGTGGATGTCAACCTGGATATAAAGGCGAGAACTGTAATACAAGTACGTAACACGGATTTATTATTGTATTTTAGTGTCCGCATGTATTACCTACTCAATAGCAGTTATACACTGATACAAATAGTATTTTAATTAATACAATTGTATATGGTTGGTCTGTGCATTGTTCCTATTTAGGGTATTCCCGAGCAATGATCTTTATAACTTGATAAAGAGAAAACTAACCTTAGTATCTGGCAACATTCATACATTGACTATGTATTTCCTATATTAAAGTAAAGATTTTCACTGTCACTCTATTAAGCGAAGGGTAAAACTGAAATCGATGTGATTTTTTACTTTAAAAGTGAATAAGGTATATACTTAAGCAATTTCATTTGAATTGTAAATTCCTAAGCCGTAGCCAGGATAAAAACAGCGACAACCACACTTTCGGAACACTTAGAAAAATCGTAGAAACAGAAGTTATATCGATACCCCTAACACACATATACATGACCGTTTACTGACCTTGTTTGGTTCGGGTTTTTCCACAAGGAAGTGTCATGCACCCTCCCCCCTCATTTTAGTGAAATGATGCGGTTATTGGTGAGTTTTCCACATGCGGGTTAAATGCCAACCCACATATATAGCTGGGTGGCTAGCATTGTTATTAAGCATGCCTTAATCGTGAATGTAATGCAAAATATATGTAATCTTCATGACACAAAAGTTGTCATGCCTATTATAATAGTTCTAATTCTAATGACATTATCCATCATTTAAATATTAAAGGGTACTCAAGACCATCATAAGACATAATAGGGAAACAAAAGTCAACATTTCTGTTCAACAAGGTGTCCGTATCTTCCGACAAACGTTCTGAAAGATATCCTTTAAATATTCTTGACTTAATAATTTGGAACACGGTGCAATTGCAAGCAAGTCTGAATACAAACTGCGAGCTAGAGCGCAACATATAGGTATGACTTGTCTAATATAAGCACTATACACGAAGCGGTTTCTATATTACTATCGAGGTGCGGAAAAAATGAAGTCGTCTCTTTTGTCATAAAATCTGGATATATTTGATTAATAAAAGATAGATGGCGTCAGCTTAAATCGATATATATATAATCTAACACCGGGAGATGTGCAAGATCGTAAAATTTTAGACAGCGGAGGATAACATTTAAATCGTATCCGACGAGTCTCCTAGTCGAGGGTGTCTGAGATTTTACGATCTTGTACATTTTGCAGTGTTTGAATGTTTTCTTAATACAATGTTTACAGTGCTATTGTTTTCTTACTTTTTTGTAAATAAAACAATACCACCTTTTGATCATATACTTAGTAGTTCCGGAAAATACGAAATGTGGGTCAAATCATGTTTTATATTATTTATCGCCGATCTTGTGGGATTTCAGGGTACGATCTATATATTTTATTAAAACATACATTTAAAATACTGCCAAGTGGTGATATGCACTGATTCCATATGTAGTTGTAAATCCAAATACCACGCGATCACGGCGAAGACGGCCCCTAAGAAATTATATGGATGTAAATGGACATGATAGACTATTCAACATTGAACCTATAATATAAATTCTACTACAAAAGCAGCGCTTTTCTTTCAATTTCATATCAATTTTTGCTGGTATTTTCAAAGAAATGTTTGACTGTTAAGACTGGAAATGGTAGCAGTAATCTAGATCTCAATTTGTACCCAAATGTACCACAGTCATTGGCTATAACTAGTTTAAGACATCGATAACATAAACACGGTGAAAGAATTAAAGATCATGACAACATACAATTTTTATATTACGTGAAATTTCAAAACTTGTTTCACTAATAAAAGTTACTTGGTCGTATCGCTGTTGGAGAATGATGAATATTATTGGAATACCATTTGAGGAATTTGGCGATTTATTGAGTATGTCAACATTATTAATTTCAAATTTCCGAAGGAAGTCTGAGACTTGTGAATTCAATAGCGCATAGTAACCCCTTTCAACAAATATTGGTATGATCAATGGATACCATTTACGTGATGGTTGTTTTTTATATCTGTATTTGTAACCTCGCAATGTGA
>MJUT01016684.1:14317-32284 GCA_002080005.1 Gigantidas platifrons
AAAAAAAATTGTCTAAAACGATATATTTGAGCAAATATTATCATTGTTATTCTTTTCCTAAACGCGGCAATTTGCAGATCGACATGACGAAAAGAAGCCATAATCTACGTTTTACAAAGTTTTAAGCGTTATTTAAATGAAAATCTGGAATTAATCATCATTTTGTAACTTGTTCAGAGAGATTTAATATCTAAAAAAAAATCCCGTATTGAAAACAAAGAAAACGTTGTTTATATCGTTACTTTTCGTTTAATATTACTTATTAGCCATTAATAATACAATTGTCATTTGAATATTTCCTGTCGTCTTTAAACCCCTGCATTCCAACCATCTCTTTAACTGAACAATTGAGCAACTTTCCAAATCATCGATATTAATGTATGCACCAGGTACATCATCAGGAGAAAGATTTATTTTTTGGAATTCTTGAGTAGACGCCATTTATATTAGCGATTTGTTTGTTTGAGGTGAAGTCACGTGACATAGTTATGAATAAACATTAGCATTTTGTGACGTATCGACCGAACTTTGCTTAGTTGCTATGCTACAACTGGAGATTTGCTAATTTTTGGCTGGAGATTTGGTCTCATAACTGGAGATTTTTTATTGACGTATTTGATGCGTGTTTTTATTGTTTATTGATGTTTTCCTTTTGTTTCTTTCAGTATTGAACCAACTGCATCCCACTTCAATATGTATTGTTTACATTTCTGTCTTAAGAGTGTTTCATATGATGAATGAAGGATAAAACCTTTATTTATAATTTATTCATAACCATTCATAATCATAAGGTTATAACAAAGCAATAAGAATGAAGGCAGAATGTTCTGAACAATAAAGTCATAGATCACTAAAATTAAAAGTCACTATTCATCACATGTAGCACAGTCACTGGAAGTTTCGAAAATAAAAAAAAAATAAGAAAAACTTCGAAAAATGTTGGTCATCTTTTATTTTCGAAACCCGAACCCTAACATAAATATATATTAAGACTAACCCATTCATGTTCCCCTTGTAAATTAATATAGTTGGAACACATAAATTATAAATTAATATTTTAGTCTTGTTATAATTTTTTATTACTTCCTAGTGTAATTAATTTGCCTTCTTTGTACTATTATAATTAGTATATACATAAACGTTAGAGAATACCGAAAGGGCAAAACAAATGGACAGTTCGGAGAAAATGGCACCATAGGGTACACAATACAAAGAAAATCAAAACAAAGACACCACACAATATAGGCTGGAAGCCACTTTAATAAATAATGTGAATTTAAAATACATGTACATGTATTAGTTTTGTACTTTTTCTTTTGGTCATTGTGTTGTCTGTCCTTCGATTTATAAATTCTGATTACTCCTTTGGTATCTTCAAACTCTTCTTAAACAACAATCACCCGCTCATTCATTAACTTTCCCCTTGTAAATTAATATAGTTGGAAAAATTAATATTTTAGTCTTGTTATAATTTTTTATTAATTCCTTGTGTACTTAATTTGCCTTCTTTGTACTATTATAATTAGTATATACATAAACGATAGAGAATACCGAAAGGGCAATCAAAAATGGACAGTTCGGAGAAACTGGCAACATAAGGTACACAAGACAAAGAAAATAAAAACAAAGACACCACACAATATAGGTTGGAAGCCACTTCAATAAATAATGTGAATTTAAAATACATGTACATGTATTAGTATTTGTTGTTTAACTTTGTAGTTGTTACAGTTACATCACATCGGTGGTGTACTTGCTAGGCTGCTGGCCTCGAGCATGATAGATCGTGGATTCGTGTCCCAACAGCCGCAGTGTCAATACTCAGACTGTTACACTGATGCATCGGTGGTGTACTTGCTAGGCTGCTGGCCTCGAGCATGATATATCGTGGATTCGTGTCCCAACAGCACAGTGTCAATACTCAGACTGTTACATTGATACATCGGTGGTGTACTTGCTAGGCTGCTCGCCTCGAGCATGATATATCGTGGATTCGTGTCCCAACAGCCGCAGTGTCAATACTCAGACTGTTACACTGATACATAGGTGGTGTACTTGCTAGGCTGATGGCCTCGAGCATGATAGATCGTGGATTTGTGTCCCAATAGCCACAGTGTCAAACTCAGAATGTTACACTGATACATCGGTGGTGTACTTGCTAGGCTGCTCGCCTCGAGCATGATAGATCGTGGATTCGTGTCCCAATAGCCACAGTGTCAAACTCAGACTGTTATACTGATACATCGGTGGTGTACTTGCTAGGCTGCTCGCCTCGAGCATGATAGATCGTGGATTCGTGTTCCAATAGCCACAGTGTCAAACGCAGACTGTAACACTGATACATCGGTGGTGTACTTGCTAGGTTGCTCGCCTCGAACATGATAGATCCAGTATCATTTAATCACCAGGCAATAACGCACATGTCAGACATTGTATACTAAATAAACTATCACTGAAATCCGATATGTCTAGATACGTTATATGCAGGATTTTGCTTTAAATTTAGATTGTTTTTTTCGTTTTTGGTGGTTTAACACCACTTTCAACAATATTTTAGCTGTATCATGGGGACCAGTTTTAGTGGTGGAGGAAGCCGGAGTACCGGAGAGAACCACCGACGATGGGCAAGCAACTGGCAATCTTTATCCCTTGCGGCTGCGAGTCGAGTGCACCTTTTTTTGTAAATTACAAAGCCGGCGCGGAACCACGCCGTATATAGTGATAGGCTTGTATGACTGAGTTGTTAGACCCAAGGCCCTTTTTTATCTTTAAAGATACAACGACTTAATTCATTGAGTCACCCAGGCCCTCGTTTTGATTTATGTTTTTTTGTTACTAAGAGTATGTATTATTTAACAGAATATTTTTGCTGTTGAAACCTTGAATTTTGTATTGATTATTTTGTTTGCCAACAAATATTCCCTTTATATTCTTTCATATACATTTTTATAACAGTAATCGTCATATCACACAATTTAATATTTACTTATTGTGACTACGAGAATTATCTTCTTTTTTTAAACAACAATTGTAAGTACATGTATTACAATATTTTATTTGCATTATTACTAAGTTGTTTCAATAGTTTCAATAGGTTCGACATTTAATGGTCCAGCATCAATTAAAACCTGGTTTTATTACGCCGCCATGGTAATACACAGTTTTGTTTCCACTTATATCCAGAACAGTTTCAAAAGGTTGAATCGTTCGAGGTGAGTACACAGTAGTACTACTCGGTTACAAGTCGCACGCAGTACCCCCTCCCCCGATATCTTCTACTAAAAAAATATATACTTATCAGACATTTTAATTGATTGATTGATTGATTGATTGATTGATTGATTGATTGATTGATTGATTGATTGATTGATTGATTGATTGATTGATGCTTAACTTCCAGTTGCAAATATTTCATGAAAACTCAGAGGAAAACAAGTTCAGCAATATACATGTATAATAACTATACAGAAATGAGGGGGTATGAGACATTCGGTCCATTCATTTGACTGTCTCTTGAAAAAGTATGAACAATTGGTCAAGAACGAAAACTCATTTACTGCATCCTTTTTTCGCGCCTACAAAGCGCCTGTTATATTTCAAAACCTGAAAATATGCCTTTAACATGCAGGGACCGTGGATCTCGTCAAACATGTTACCTAAATATATGTATAAATCGATTGTATCGGGGGCCACTAATGGATCAGTAAACCCCGATATTTTAAAGGGGCATTAGCTACGATTTTGACCAAAAAAATTATATGCTTTGGAAATTGGTAAATAGTTTTAAAATGATGAAATAAAGGTAAATATGTCACATTAAACAGCTTATCGAACCACTTTCCGCCTTTTGAGAACGAAAATTACCATCAATTACTTATTTGCTTACAAGGAAATAATTTGACCTCGCTTTTTCCGTATGCAATTATCCGTTACTAGTGACAGTTATAAAAACGAATAATTTGTATTTTGTCGCTTATTAACTGCCAACTTGCATGGTTCTTTGTCCGTAATTTACACCGACTAAAGCAGATTAAAAGAAAAAAAAATAAGTGCATTGTTGTACTGATTTAATGACGATTCGACAAACTCCGTCAACAATTAATAAGATGGTGTCCATTTCTTGATCGATCTCAAAACACGAGCAGTTGCATGTTTTTCCCCAGATGCGCGTCCATTTCATAACATTTATAAGTTACAGAAACACGTTTTGTTAAGACATCAATCATATCTGATAGTTTTTATGGGTAACACAAATTTACGATTTGGCAGATAATGCCCCTTTAAGTCGGGATTGTATAGCTGAAACTGTATTCGTATTTTCTGTAAAACATTTTAGGCATATATGAGTGAGTGAGTGATTATTGACTACCGACAACTCAAAATGTTTCAACTATATCATGGCGAGAACAAGTTAAATTTTCAATGAGGTTCGCTTTGTTCTAGAACTAAAGACTCACGAATGTAGGACAGCGTGTTGGAATAACATATTATTTTTTAATTTAATTTACAGGTGAAAATGGAACCCATAAAAGAGGTCTTAGTCTGCGATGTTGACGAATTTGAATTAATACCAGGATTAACAGCATTAAATTTAAATATACTTCATGGCCAGGATAAGCACAGGATAGAAGATACTAAAAACGATATTCAAGATTCAATAAAAGTTGAACATCCAGTTGTCCAAACAGTGCAAAGAAATCTCCTGGCTTTACTTAAAACCAAACTTCCGCGCGAGCAACATGAAAGCAGACGAATGCTTGAGAATATTGTGGAAAGGCTTCCAAACAATTTAAACGCATTAGCAGATTTAGAAAAAATATACGAGGGTCTTTACCGAATGGCAGATGCGAAGAAATGCAGAAATATGTACAAAACGATTTGCAAAGGGGAAAGCAGGGACAACATGCTAAGTAAAGCAACTTGTATGCTAGAACAAGGATTTGCCCTACGCATAGAGATAACTTTGGTTAACGAGTATATATTGCAAGCACAAATGACGGACTTCCACCAAACATTAAATACGGCGTGTGAAAATAGTGACGGCAAAAGGAAAGATTGTCTAGAAAAGTGTTTGAGCTACAATGAACATACCCTAATTACACTTCAACAAGCCAACTCGTATACTCCCTTCATCATGGATGGTTATTACATCAGAATGCGGTCATCTCTTCTCAAGTTTAAACGCGCAATGAAGCTGTGTCCTCTAAATGACCTTCACCCAGCTTGGAGATTCCAGTACGCAAAAACCTTAAACCAATATTATGAATCTCTAGAGAATCTGTCAATAAATCGTATTTTAGATGCAACAGTCAAGGATGAAATGAGAAATGTAACTGTAGAAGCCATTGAGATATTTTGGAATTTTACACAGAAAGTGACGGGTAGTGACATGGAAAGGTATAAAGCACAAGCGTGTGCATATATCGGTCATATGCTAACCAAGCGCAAAGACCTTGTCACACAGAGGCTGAGTATATATGTCATATACCTATGTTAAGTAATACAGACTTTGTAAATTATCTAGAAAATCCTATCCTGCTCCTGAAAAAGTCTTATGAATTATTTCCAAAGGACACAACTGTTTTAAACAGATATGGAAGGTCTTTATGGTTGAAAGCTATTCAAGCAAAGGACGATAACGAGACAAAACGTGAGAATTTGGAAAATGCGCTAAAAATGCTAACACAATCTCTCCATATCAACAATACCGGAAATCGCTTTGCTTATTCCACTATGATGTTAGTGAGACAAGATCTTGCGAAGATATCTGAAAACATGTCCTTGAAAAGGGATTATTTACAACAAGCAAAAAAGGACGGCCATGAATGTTTTATGTGCATGCCTACAAGAAAAGATATGAATATGTTGGCTGAAATATGTCAAACCCTTGCTAAGTTTCCCGATACCTATAAACACGGACCAGAGTCCTTGACTTCAGAAAAAGATATGTTCGATGCGTTAGATTATATGCATTACGCCAATAACCTTGGAGAACCAACAGACAACCATTCAGCATACCGAATGGCAGCATGTCTCTTCGACCTAGGAGAGTATGAAAAAGCAGTCGAATGGCAACAACGGGCTTTATTCTTGGCGGGCGACAGATCATCTAGTGCTTTCTTCATGTTCTGCATATTCATGTTGGCCTTGATCAAGGAAAAATGCATGGACAAAAATATCGTCACAAGATTCGTTTCCTTTTTGATAAATGGTAAACGCAAATATGGCGAAGCTAAAATGAACACTCATTACAAGCGTCTCTACGACAAGAAAAAGATCGTACTGATGAATCTACTGGAAACCATAATAGTAACTGACCACGGGGCCATGTCAATTGACGACAAAGAGAAAGAAGCTGTTTCTGACTGCTTAATAGTTCTAAAGAAAAATGCTAAATATGGACACAAAACAAAAATATCAGAATTACAACAGGCACTTTCAAGAATAACTCCAGTACCTGATAAAGAATACGAGTTGACAGATCTGTTTGATTTACCATATAGAAGTTCCTTACCGCCACGATTGTCTAATTCATTTTCTAACCAGTTTAAATTTGATTATTTTATATGTTATAGCAACAGAGATAAGAATTTTGTCCATACATATCTGATTCGACAGTTGGAGACGAAATTGAACGAATATGACAATGCACTGAAAGGTAATAAGTCCTTTTGCAGATTACCGTTTTAATTCTAAGATTAGACGTTTCTATACCTTCTTGAATAAGAGTTAATTTGGATATAATTTTCTCATAATTTGAAGATATTTGAACCTTTGAAAAAAGGATACTTTTATAGCAAATAGAAAATTCAAAAGTTATTACAACATATATAAGAAAATTTAGAAGACACCAAAGAGCTAAACAGAATTAGTAAATCGAACAAGGATAGACAACACAAGAAAAAAGACAAACAACGATCTACAAAACACTACACAATAACTGACGATCGAGCAACACGGACATTCCTAAAAACCGGGAGTGAACTAAGGTGCTCCGGTGTGTTAGCAGTTCCTCTTCCACATGTTACACCCGTCGTACTACTATTGATCGACACGAACATCATCTGATATGGAAATCGTGTTGGACACCAGTATACGTAGATAAATACAAATAAAGCATAAACACCTTCAAAACAAATGGGAGTGACAACGACCCGATCATCGTTTTATGGAGAAATCGCAGTGGAAACCGCAGCACGGAATAAAAACCCGATAATGTAATTTGGCATTTCGTCACAAACGCACGCCATGAATACTGATCACATATGACAACCTTTAGAGAAGTTATAGGATGGTATATATACTAATACAACCGAATGTGGTAACCTTGTCAAGGGGTACTACTACGACCAAATGTGGAAACCTTGTCGAGGGGTACTAATACAAGCAAATGTGGAAATCTAACCCTCCCTCAAGAAAACCCGCTACGGTTACACATGACTAGGGCAGATGAATCGTATAACTTGTTTTTTACAGTGAAATAACCTCGGAAAAGATGTTTTATATTTTAAAGGTTGTGTTGCAAGCAGAGATTTCGAGCCCGGTGTTAGAATAAATTTCAATATAGGAGTTGCTATCAGAAACAGTCACAAGGTGATCCTCGTGTTGAGTCCGGCTTTTATCTCCAGTTCATGGTGCAATAAAGAAATGGACCAGGCAATTGTAATGTCGCTGAGTATTAGAAAGGAAAATCAAGTTATTCCAATAATACTTGAAGAGTGTGAGATACCAGATCAACTGACAGACCTGACAGACCTGACATACACAGATTTAACTGATTTACACGACATTTCTAATAGCATGAAGCTACTTAAATCTGTTATATCTGGCTCACGATTGACGAACTTAACGTAATACATTCTGCAACTATGTCTCCTCCTGTGACGTTAAACAACAACTACCAATCAATAATAATAAAGACATAGACATCTAAGATAGTGCACAAGTCGGGTATCTTGAATAACCTTCACTAGGTACGCTCAAAAGTCAAAAGATTGGGGGAAAAACAATTTAAAAAGGTAAATTTTGAAATTAATATCTCCCTTAAACATCTAGTTTTAGGATACACAATTTTTGATAAAGAATATTTCGATTTTAACTATATTCTAACAATTCTAGGTTATACCATATACAAATCGTATTATGTGTCGGAACAAAAAACAAAAGCAATATATATATATATATAGATGTTTACAGTTTATTTGTAAGAGAATTACGGTCAAGGTTAAAAGTAGGTAAAAATATTTATTCAAATGTGTTATTTAAAAAGATACAAAAGTGCATTGAAAATTAATTATGAAAAATTATATGATATATGTGTTGTAATATATTATTTATATACGTTGATTATTCCCTGGATAATCAATGATGGTTTCACAGGGTAACTTCAAAGGAGCTTGGACTTTGAAGGTGAACTGTAACAAGCATTGTTGAATAAACTATATCTTGTTGTTAAAAAAAAACCCCAAAGTTCTTAAAAAGGATAACCAAAATCAGATATGGTCACCTATGTCTGGGAGAGGAGAACCTAAAATGTTGTCAAAAGATTGAATGGCAAGCACAGGGGAATGTTCCCTGAACAACTTTCTTAAAATCACATATGGTACTGTTACAACCCGTGGTCACAGGGTTTTATACCGCCATTCTACACCCTTGGTCACAGGGTCTTGGTTCCTACTAAAACGTTTGGTAGCATGGCCATTATAAGGCACTGATTTCTTTATATCACTAAAGTTAGGAACTATTATTACAAAGAGAGCTCAACAAATTCAATAAATAACAATTTATTAATGGTAACAATAATCATATACAATATAATTTAAATCCCTCCCAGAGCGAAAACAGAACAGGGACCCCCCTTGGATATAATACGGGCGCAAGTTGTAAACATTGTAGTAAACGGTAAAAATAGGTCACAGGTCACTATAGACAATACAATATCAGGGGAAAACGTACTCAGGTATTTAACAAATATCCTGGCTACTGGTTGAATAAACTGCGGGTGGTTCGCTCTGGTTATAATATTCTGCAGGGTTCGGAAAATATATATGCCCTGGTAGTAGGCCACAGTTCTCCTGTCGTCAGGCACGCTTGCCCTTTTATAGTAAAAATCACGACAAGGAAAGTGTGTCGCGACGATATGGGCGGTGTCAAGGCGCTGATTGGTTCTCTGGGTCGGAAGTTCCCACGGGGATTACATGCGCAGTGGTAATGTAAACATAGAAGAAAATGGCGCAACTCTCAAACTGGACACATAGGATAAGAGGGAAAATGGGAGATACGGGGATAATAAGGATATTCCTAATGAACATGAACCCCAGTTACAATACATACACCTAACGTGAATAAATGTAACAGGTAAATGAAAGGGGGCATGAACGTATGACGGAGAACTAAGGCTGGGAACATGGTCGGACCCCCCTGGTCAAACAGTGAAGACGAACTCATTGCCTAACAATTCCCAAGATAACAATGCATAAATAACAATAATACATACAATAATAGCGCGACTGCGATACCTGCAATAAAATATATATAAAGTTAATAATGTCCATTAACGCGAACATTGTCAAATGGCACGACGAACACGGTGTGTATAAAATACACAAATAACAAGAAAAATGAGTGTGCCATGTTGACTAGAAATAAAATATACTATGTGGAATAACATACAAATAACCTTAACACTTAATGCCTATACCCTAACCGTAACAGTACATACCTTAGTTTTAGCAATTTATTATCTATTAAATTGAGGTTCATGAAAGGTGTGTTATCTGAACATCAATTTTCTTATAATAGGAATATACATTATGTGTATATGTTTACAATCAATTTTAATGTAAAAAAAAATGTTTTATTTTAGAATATTTAAATTTGCTAAAACATGCATTTTGATAACTAATGAAATAAATCAGTACATATAAATAAATACATTATATGTGTATAATTTTTATACAATAGATAGTTAATTTAAATATATTTTTTTTTCGTAGAGTATGGCTTTTATATTATAATATAACTGCATGGGTGGTGTAATGGTTAGCTTGCTCGCCTAAAGTGTGGTAGATCGTGGGTTTGAGTCTGATCAAGTCAACCCAAAGACTATAAAATTGATATTTGTTGCTTCTCCGCTAAGCACATAGTGTTAAGGAGAAAAAGCAAAGACTGGTTGGCTCGTAATCAGCATAATAAGTCAGAATGTGGCGACATGTTTATCGGCAAACTGTTGTTTCAGTCAGTTAATATTATAAAAATCCAACTAAGCATGTTGGTTTAGTACAAAGCGAATCTCATCATCATCATCTCATTGAAAATTGACTTGTTCTCGCCATGATATAGCTGAAAATTGCTCAGTTGGCATTAAACTACAATAAATCAATCATCCACTATAATATAATATTTATATATAAATGAAGTCTTAAAAATAACAAAATGAATAGTTCATAGTTGTATTTATATATCCTAGTGTTTAATTATTAAAATAAAATATTAATTAAAGTTGTATGGGTACCGAATCTTTGTGTCTACATGTAACTGTTGATATGACCAATATATCGTGCATATTATGATTTGATTTATTGTGCTTAATGCCACTTTCAGCAATATTTCAGCTATATCATGACAAGTTTTAATGGTGGAAGAAGCAGGAGTAACCGGAGGGAACCACCGACCATGGGAAAGCAACTGGTAAACTTTATTACTTGCGGCTGTGAGTCGAGTGCACCCTTTTTGCAGTTTACAAAGCCAGACGCGAACTCACGCCATATTGGTGATAGGCTTGTATGAGTTGTTAGGTAATCCAACTGCTTAACTCATTGAGCCACTCTGCCCCTTGCATATTATATTATCTTCATGATTCTTAAATGTGTTAATATTTACATTAATATCTAATAGTGCTTTTTTTTTTTAAGAAAATTAATTATAGTATTATATTTTCTTATTTTAATATTAATTCCAAAAGTAAATTGGGAAATATAGATAATTGATACCTGATGATTTCCTAGAGTTTAACAGAGGTCACCAAAATAATGTTTCCCCTATTGGCTCTTTAATCCATTTAATTTTTAAAAAAAAATACAAAGTATTACACATATCATGGTTAGTGACAATTGTTTCATACTGCAGTTGCACAATGAGTGCCCAGGGAGGTGTCATTTACATATTTAATTGTTAGATGTGAAGCTGGGATTGTGATGACACCATGAACATATATTTCACAAGCTAAACTTACATGTATAATCCTCTTCCTGTATTTTATGGGTGTTAAATAAGAATAATATATATGCTTTGTGTAGCATTCGCTGAATATTGAATGGATATTTGCGATCATGTAGAATATTAATTGGAAGAAATATATTCTCCATGATTCGATATCTTCTGTAGTATATTGTATCTATTATAAGTAGGGGCTGTCATAGTCAGGATCATAAGGTAGCTGGATTTACAACTAATTACGATATCAGTGCCTATCACCACTAAAGTTCTGAGTTTGAATCCTGCTCTTGGTGAGGTGTACTTGATACAACATTATGTGATAAAGTTTGTTGTGGCTTGTGACAGGTTGGTAATTTTCTCCAGGTACTCCCGTTTCCTCACCAATACAACTGATTGCAACGATATAACTGAAATATAGTTGAAAGTAGCATTAAACAGCATAACCCTAACCCTTTATTACAAGTATTTTCCAGTATCTTCCTGTATCTGTAGTACTGGTAATACCAGTATTTTCTCAGTATCTGTAATTTCTCCAGTATTGTGAACCAAAGTCAAAGTGGACAAATAACAACGTTGTCTGTTACTGATAGTGGTAGATACTAATTTTTTCTAAAATTGGGATCATTTCATTAAAAATTAACTTGTTCTCACCATGGTACAGCTGAAAAATTGCTGAGTTGGTGTTAAACAACAATCACTCACTCTAAAATTAGGAAATGCCATTTGAAAATGGTATTTGAATTGGAATACCAGTATTTCCCCTATCTTCCGGAGCAACAGATTGATTTGATTGATTTGTGTGTGATTAACACCACTTTCAGCAATTTTTCAGCTATATCATGAAGACAAGTTTGTGGTGAAGGAAGCCGGATTCGGAGTACCTGGAGAGAACCACCGACCATGGGCAAGCATCTGGTAAACTTTATCACTTGCGGCTGCGAGTCGATTGCACCCTTTTTGTCATTTACAAAGCCGGGCACGAACCCACGCCGTATTGGTGATAGGCTTGTATGAGTTGCAAGATAATCCAACTACCTAACTCATTGAGCCACCCGGGCCCTAGAGCTACAGATACTGGAAGGTGACTTCCATAAAAATGTGTAATAGCATTGTAATCAAGACTGTTAGTATCAGCATCACAGCTGTCATTCTCTACTCAATAATGGTTTTGCATGGCTTATGGTGTTTATATTAAATAGATGAAAAAGGGATCGATGTGATCGCATGGTAGTTGGATTTACAACTATCTGTGCAATCAGTTCCCATCACCACTTACGTTGTGGGTTCGAATCTAGCTCAGGAAAGGTGTACTCGATACAACATTATGTGATAAAGTCAGTGACTTACGACAGATTGGTGGTTTTCACCGGGTACTCCGGTTTCCTCCACTAAGGAAACAGACTACAACGATATAGCTGAAATATTGTTTTAAACAAACCAACCATAGATGAAAATATGCAGGTCGTGGGTTAATTGTTGAACTTGTTTCATACCCTCTAAAATATATCTCAATGGAAAAGATACACTTTCATCATTTTCGTACAAAGTGGTATCTTTAAAAACATTAACTATGTACATGTAACAAAACATGCATATGCTACGATTTGATGAATATTCAAATATCTGTGTAAATATAATTATACCCCTGAATTGTGTCATCCAAGTAGATTGGGCGATCAGTAACAGCTGTACAATTATATTGGTCTTGAGTAAAGCGTTTGTCAATAGCCCTTGGTGCATGTTTGAAATGAATCAGGATTTAGCTTTTTTACTCAACGAAAACCGAGCAAATTGTGTTATTCCAGTCATGATAGAGGAATGTTCATCACCACCGCGAATCCTGCATATAGCGTATCTAGACATATCGGATTTCAGTGATAGTTTATTTAGTATACAACGTCTGAAATGTGCGTTATTGCCTTGTGATTAAATGATATTGGTTTAGTAATAAATAAATAAATAAATAAATAAATAAATAAATAAATAAATAAATAAATAAATAAATAAATAAATAACAATCTTTATTTAGAGAGAGTAACTTATTTGGATTATACCAATTTTCAATAAGGCTCTCTGAAAACAATACATAAGTACATGGGCATAGATATCAGCAAAGTATACATAACACAATAAAATATTCACATATTTTAAATAATATAACGCAAGCAATTAAGAAAAATCATTTTATCAAAAATTTAATAATTTGTAAGAGTTTTTGAATTCAAATACAGTTTTCGGGGTTTTAATTTCATTTGGTAGTGAGTTCCATACTTTTGACCCAATAAAAGAAAAACTTGATTTGTACAATTCTGTATTTGGTTTCGGAACAAGGAAATTGTGTGATGATGAAAATTTGGTATCGTATGACTCCTTGTTATTTGCAGAAACAATAAGATTTGATAAATATTCCGGGGCTAATTCATTTTTAGATTTATACATTAATAAAACCTTGTGATAAAGTATTCTTTTCGTAATTGGAACAATCCCACATTCCCGAAATAATTCGCTAGATTGTTTTTTAAATTCGTGCTCATATAGAATAATTCTTGCAGCCCTTTTTGGTAATTTTAGTAAATTTTCAAGTAAATACTTACTACAATCCCCCCAAACTGAACAACGGTAATCTAAGTGGGGAAGAATATATGCATTATAAAACAGAATTCTCGTTTTGTGATTCAAATATTTCTTGATTCCCCTGAGTAATACTAAAGATGAATTTACTTTTTTAATAATATGATTTATGTGTTCAGTCCAAGAAAATGTTGCATCAACAGTCAGTGTCCAACCTATACTCTGTTGTGTTTTTGTTTTTCTTTGTCTTGTGTACCCTATGTTGCCAGTTTCTACAGACTGACCATTTTTGATTGCCCTTTCGGTATTATCTAGCGTTTATGTATATACTAATTATAATAGTACAAAGAAGGCAAATTAATTACACAAGGAATGACAACAGTCCGTGGGTAGACATATCGCTCGACAAGGACACATTATCCTGATTCCTTTACACTTATTTCTTAATGTTTAGAGGAGAAGCAGCAAATATCAATGTAACAGTCTGAGTTTGACACTGCGGCTATTGGGACACGAATCCACGATTTATCATGCTCGAGGCGAGCAGCCTAGCAAGTACACCACCGATGTATCAGTATAACAGTCTGAGTTTGACACTGCGGCTATTGGGACACGAATCCACGATTTATCATGCTCGAGGAGAGCAGCCTAGCAAGTACACCACCGATGTATCAGTATTACAGTCTGAGTTTGACACTGTGGCTATTGGAACACGAATCCACGATTTATCATGCTCGACGCGAACACCCTAGCAAGTACACCACCGATGTATCAGTGTTACAATCTGAGTTTGACACTGTGGCTATTGGAACACGAATCCACGATTTATCATGCTCGAGGCGAGCAGCCTAGCAAGTACACCACCGATGTATCAGTATAACAGTCTGAGTTTGACACTGTGGCTATTGGGACACGAATGCACGATTTATCATGCTCGAGGCGAGCAGCCTAGCAAGTACACCACCGATGTATCAGTGTTACAGTCTGAGTTTGACACTGTGGCTATTGGAACACGAATCCACGATTTATCATGCTCGAGGCGAGCAGCCTAGCAAGTACACCACCGATGTATCAGTGATCAGTGTTACAGTCTGAGTTTGACACTGTGGCTATTGGGACACGAATCCACGATTTATCATGCTCGAGGCGAGCAGACTAGCAAGTACACCACCGATGTATCAGTGTTACAGTCTGAGTTTGACACTGTGGCTATTGGGACACGAATCCACGATTTATCATGCTCGAGGCCAACAGCCTAGCAAGTACACCACCGATGTATCAGTGTTACAGTCTGAGTTTGACACTGTTGCTATTGGAACACGAATCCACGATCTATCATGCTCGAGGCGAGCAGCCTAGCAAGTACACCACCGATGTATCAGTATAACAGTCTGAGTTTGACACTGTGGCTATTGGGAGACGAATCCACGATCTATCATACTCGAGGCGAGCAGCCTAGCAAGTACACCACGGATGTATCAGTATAACAGTCTGAGTTTGACACTGTGGCTATTGGGACACGAATCCACGATCTATCATACTCGAGGCGAGCAACCTAGCAAGTACACCACCGATGTATCAGTATAACAGTCCGAGTTTGACACTGTGGCTATTGGGACACGAATCCACGATCTATCATACTCGAGGCGAGCAGCCTAGCAAGTACACCACCGATGTATCAGTGTTACAGTCTGAGTTTGACACTGTGACTATTGGGACACGAATCCACGATCTATCATACTCGAGGCGAGCAGCCTAGCAAGTACACCACCGATGTATCAGTGTTACAGTCTGAGTTTGACACTGTGGCTATTGGGACACGAATCCACGATCTATCATACTCGAGGCGAGCAGCCTAGCAAGTACACCACCGATGTGGTGTAACTAAAATAACTACAAAGTTAAAAATCAAATACTAATACAAGTATTTTAAATTCAAATTATTTATTATAGTGGTGTTCAACCTATATTAAGTTGTGTTTTTGTTTTTGTTTTTCTTGTGTACATTATGTTGCCAGTTTCTCCGGACTGTCCATTTTGTTTTGCCCTTTCGGTATTTTCTAACGTTTATTTATATACTTATTATAATAATACAAAGAAAGCAAATTAATTACACAAGGTTAATTAATACAAAAATATAACAAGACTAAAATATTGATAATTTATGTATTCCAAGGGAGAAAACTATATTAATTTACAAGGGGAACATGAATGAGTTAGCATTAATGTGTATATATGTAATAGTCACGGTTTTTGGTGTTTAATGTCACTTTCAACAATATTTCAGCTATATCGTGGAGGACAGTTTTATTAGTGGAGGAAACCGGAGTACCCGAACAAAACCACCGACCTACCGCAAGTCACTGACAAACATTATCACATATTTTTGTATCAAGTACACCTCGTGATGAGTGGGATTCGTACTCATAGCTATTGTGGCGATAACACTAATTGCACAGTTAGCTGTAAATCCAACTATAATGCGATCACGTCCCTGGAATGAATGCAAAATAATAACAATACTAATATGTTGATTTATAATTTGTGTTCTAAGAGAGACAACAATATTAATTTACTATGTGAATACGGAGACTATCACATGTACTATACACATTATGCCATATATAAATTATTGTAAGTATTCATAAACCCATAAATTCTACCATAGTTTTGCTCTGAGGAGAAAACACTGATTAATTTACGAGGTTACTTTCTTTAGAAATGGCATCATCTTCTTTGTTAAGTACCCTAATAAGTTTATTATGATAATTTATATTAGTGACATTTTGGTTCCAAACTTCAAACAATAGAGGGTCGTCGTGGCCGTGATCGTATGCTAGTTGGATTTGTTACTACCTATGCAGTCAGTGCCTATCACCACTAAAGCTGTGAGTTCGAATCCCGTTCATGGCGAGGTGTAGTCGATACAACATCATGTGATAAAGTTTGTCAGTGATTTGCGGCAGCTCGGTGGTTTTCTCTTGGTAGTCCTACCAATAAACTAACCACCACTGTATTACTGAAATATTGCTGGAAGTGGCGTTAAATGCCTTAACTATGACAATATGCAATAAAATGAAAAACTAGAATACCACGTTGTGTTGTTCGTCTTTGTTCTGTGTCTTGCGTGCCTCATGTTGTTTTGTTCGTCTTTTTTCTGTGTCTTGCGTGCCTCATGTTGTTTTGTTCGTCTTTGTACTGTGTCTTGCGTGCCTCATGTTGTTTTGTTCGTCTTTGTTCTGTGTCTTGCGTGCCTCATATTGTTTTGTTCGTTTTCGTTCTGTGTCCTGCGTGCCTCATGTTGTTTTGTTCGTCTTCGTTCTGTGTCTTGCGTGCTTCATGTTGTTTTGTTCGTCTTTGTTCTGTGTCTTGCGTGCCTCATGTTGTTTTGTTCGTCTTTTTTCTGTGTCTTGCGTGCCTCATGTTGTTTTGTTCGCCTTCGTTCTGTGTCTTGCGTGCCTCATGTTGTTTTGTTTGTCTTTGTTCTGTGTCTTGCATGCCTCATGTTGTTTTGTTCGCCTTCGTTCTGTGTCTTGCGTGCCTCATGTTGTTTTGTTCGTCTTCGTTCTGTGTCTTGCGTGCCTCATGTTGTTTTGTTCGTCTTTGTTCTGTGTCTTGCGTGCCTCATGTTGTTTTGTTCGTCTTTGTTCTGTGTCTTGCGTGCTTCATGTTGTTTTGTTCGTCTTCGTTCTGTGTCTTGCGTGCCTCATGTTGTTTTGTTCGCCTTCGTTCTGTGTCTTGCGTGCCTCATGTTGTTTTGTTCGTCGTCGTACTGTGTCTTGCGTGCCTCATGTTGTTTTGTTCTTCTTCGTTCTTTGTCTGACGTGCCTCATGTTGCCAGTATCTCTGAATTGTGAATTGCTTGGTTGTCCCTTCAGTTTATTTCTAACGTTTATACAGTTCCGTTTGTCAATTGCTAGGTTGTCACTTCAGTTTATTTCTAACGTTTATACAGTTCCGTTTGTCAATTGCTTGGTTGTCCCTTCAGTTTATTTCTAACGTCTATACAGTTCCCTTTGTCAATTGCTTGGTTGTCCCTTCAGTTTATTTCTAACGTTTATACAGTTCCCTTTATCAATTGCTTGGTTGTCCCTTCAGTTTATTTCTAACGTTTATACAGTTCCGTTTGTCAATTGCTAGGTTGTCCCTTCAGTTTATTTCTAACGTTTATACAGTTCC
>MJUT01016691.1:5316-16025 GCA_002080005.1 Gigantidas platifrons
CCTGGAATGATAGGGTTGTAGAAACCATGACATTTAGAAGTTTCAGACAAGAAACCTGGAATAATATGGTTGTAGTGACTATGACATTTAACAGTATCAGACAAGAAGCCTGGAATGATAGGGTTGTAGAAACAATGACGTTTAAAAATTTCAGACAAGAAGCCTGGAATGAAAGGGATGTAGAGACAATAACATTTAGCAGTTTAAGACAAGAAGCCTGGAATGATAGAGTTGTAGAGACCATGGCATTTAACAGTTTCAGACAAGAAATCTGGAATAATAGGGTTTAGTGACTATGACATTTAACAGTTTCAGACAACAAGTCTGGAATGATAAGGTTGTAGAGGCAGTAACATTTAACAGTTTCAGACAAGAAGCCTGGAATGATAGGGTTGTAGAGAGAATGACATTTAACAGTTTTAGACAACAAGTCTGGAATGATTAGGATGTAGAGGCAATGCCATTTTTACAGTTTCAGACAAGAAGCTTGGAATGATAGGGTTGTAGAGACAATGACATTTAGCAGTTTCAGACAGGAAGCCTGGAATGATAGGGTTGTAGAAACCATGACATTTAGCAGCTTCAGACAAGAAACCTGGAATAATAGGGTTGTAGAGAAAATTACATTCAACAGTTTCAGACAAGAAGCCTGGAATGATAGGGTTGTACAGACAATGACATTTAGCAGCTTACGACAAGAAGTTTTTAAATATATGGTTGTAGTAACAATGACATTTAACAGTTTCAGACAAGAAGCCTGGAATGATAGGGTTGTAGAGACAATGACATTTAACAGTTTCAGACAACAAGTCTGGAATGATAAGGTTGTAGAGGCAGTAACATTTAACAGTTTCAGACAAGAAGCCTGGAATGATAGGGTTGTAGAGAGAATAACATTTAACAGTTTTAGACAACAAGTCTGGAATGATTAGGTTGTAGAGGCAATGCCATTTAACAGTTTCAGACAGAAGTTTGGAATGATAGGGTTGTAGAGACAATGACATTTAGCAGTTTCAGACAGGAAGCCTGGAATGATATAGTTGTAGAGACAATGGCATTTAAAAGTTTCAGACAAGAAACCTGGAATAATAGGGTTGTAGTGACTATGACATTTAACAGTTTCAGACAAGAAGCCTGGAATGATAGAGTTGTAGAGACAATGGCATTTGACAGTTTCAGAGAAGAAGACTGGAATGATAGGGATGTAGAGACAATCACTTTTAACAGTCTCAGACAAGAAGCCTGGAATAATAGAGTTGTAGAGACAATGGCATTTCACAGTTTCAGACAAGAAACCTGGAATAAAAGGGTTTAGTGACTATGACATTTAACAGTTTCAGACAACAAGTCTGGAATGATAAGGTTGTAGAAGCAATAACATTTAACAGTTTCAGACAAGAAGCCTGGAATGATAGGGTTGTAGAGACAATTACATTTAGCAGTTTCAGACAGGAAACCTGGAATGAGAAGGTTGTAGAGACAATGACATATAACAGTTTCAGACAAGAAGCTTAGAATAAAAGGGTTGTACAGACAATGACATTTAGCAGTTGACGACAAGAAGTTTGGAAATATATGGTTGTAGTAACAATGACATTTAACAGTTTCAGACAAGAAGCCTGGAATGATAGAGTTGTAGAGACAATGACATTTATCAGTTTCAGACAAGAAGCCTGAAATGATAGGGTTGTAGATACCATGTCATTTGACAGTTTCAGAGAAGAAGACTGGAATGATAGGGTTGTAGAGACAATCACTTTTAACAGTCTCAGACAAGAAGCCTGGAATGATAGGATTGTACTTACTATGCCATTTAACAGGTTCAGACAAGAAACCTGGAATAATAGGGTTTAGTGACTATGACATTTAAAAGTTTCAGACAACAAGTCTGGAATGATAAGGTTGTATAGGCAATGCCATTTAACAGTTTCAGACAAGAAGCCTGGAATGATAGGGTTGTAGAGACAATGACATTTAACAGTTTCAGACAAGAATCCTGGAATGCTAGGGTTGTAGAGAGAATGACATTTAACAGTTTCAGACAACAAGTCTTGAATGATAAGGTTGTAGAGGCAATAACATTTAACAGTTTCAGAAAAGAAGCCTGGAATGATAGGGTTGTGGAGACCATTACATTTGACAATTTCAGAGAAGAAGCCAGGAATGATAGGGTTGTAGAGACAATGACATTTAGCAGAGTCAGACAGGCAGCCTGGAATGAGAAGGTTGTAGAGACAATGACATATAACAGTTTGAGAAAAGAAGCTTAGAATAATAGGGTTGTAAAGACAATGACATTCAACAGTTTCAGACAAAAAGCCTGGAATGATAGGGTTGTACAGACAATGACATTTAGCAGTTGACGACAAGAAGTTTGGAAATATATGGTTGTATTAACAATGACATTTAACAGTTTCAGACAAAAAGCATGGAATGAAAGAGTTGTAGAGACAATGACATTTAACAGTTTCAGACAAGAAACCTGAAATGATTGGGTTGTAGAAACAATGACATTTAACAGTTTCAGACAAGAAACCTGGAATGAAAAGGATGTAGAGACAATAACATTTAGCAGTTTCAGACAAGAAACCTGGAATAATAGGGTTGTAGAGACCATGGCATTTAGCAGTTTCAGACAAGAAACCTGGAATAATAGGGTTGTAGTGACTATGACATTTAACAGTTTCAGACAACAAGCCTGGAGTGAAAGGGATGTAGATACAATAACATTTAACATTTTAAAACAAGAAGCCTGGAATGAAAGAGTTGTAGAGACAATGACACTTAACAGTTTCAGACAAGAAGCCTGAAATGATAGGGTTGTAGATACCATGACATTTTACAGTTTCAGAAAAGAAGCCTGGAATAATAGGGTTGTAGATACAATGATATTCAACAGTTTCAGACAAGAAGCCTGGAATGATAGGGTTGTACAAACAATGACATTTAGCAGTTTACGACAAGAAGTTTTTAAATATATGGTTGTAGTAACAATGACATTTAACAATTTCAGACAAGAAGCCTGGAATGATAGTGTTGTAGAGACAATCACCTTTAACAGTCTCAGACAAGAAGCCTGGAATGATAAGGTTGTAGAGACAATGACATTTAGCAGTTGACGACAAGAAGTTTGGAAATATATGGTTGTAGTAACAATGACATTCAACAGTTTAAGACAAGAAGCCTGGAATGATATGGTTGTACATACAATGACATTTAGCAGTTGACGACAAGAAGTTTGGAAATATATGGTTGTAGTAACAATGACATTTAACAGTTTCAGACAAAAAGCATGGAATGAAAGGGTTGTAGAGACAATAACATTTAGCAGTTTCAGACAAGAAGCCTGGAATGAAAGAGTTGTACAGACAATGACATTTAACAGTTTCAGACAAGAAACCTGGAATGATAGGGTTGTAGAGACAATCACTTTTAACAGTCTCAGACAAGAAGCCTGGAATGATAGGGTTGCAGAAACAATGACATTTAACAGTTTCAGACAAGAAGCCTGGAATGAAAGGAATGTAGAGACAATAACATTTAGCAGTTTCAGATAAGAAGCCTGGAATGATAGGGTTGTAGAAACCATGACATTTAGCAGTTTCAGACAAGAAACCTGGAATAATAGGGTTGTAGAGACCATGACATTTTTCAGTTTCAGACAAGAAACCTGGAATAATAGAGTTGTAGAAACCATGACATTTAGCAGTTTCAGACAAGAAACCTGGAATAATAGGGTTGTAGAGACAATGACATTCAACAGTTTCAGACAAGAAGCCTAGAATGATAGGGTTGTACAGACAATGACATTTAGCAGTTTACGACAGGAAGTTTTTAAATATATTGTTGTAGTAACAATGACATTTAACAGTTTCAGACAAGAAGACTGGAATGATAGGGTTGTAGAAACCATGACATATAGCAGTTTCAGACAAGAAACCTGGAGTAATAGGGTTGTAGTGACTATGACATTTAACAGTTTCAGACAACAAGTCTGGAATGATAAGGTTGTAGAGGCAATAACCTTTAACAGTTTCAGACAGGAAGCCTGGAATGATAAGGTTGTAGAAACAATGACATATAACAGTTTCAGACAAGAAGCTTAGAATAATAGAGTTGTAAATACAATGACATTCAACAGTTTCAGACAAGAAGCCTGGAATGATATGGTTGTACAGAAAATGACATTTAGCAGTTGACGACAAGAAGTTTGGAAATATATGGTTGTAGTAACAATGACATTTAACAGTTTGAGACAAAAAGCCTGGTATAATAGGATTGTAGAGACCATGACATTTAGCAGTTTCAGACAAGAAACCTGGAATAATAGGGTTGTAGTGACTATGACATTTAACAGTTTCAGACACGAAGCCTGGAATGATAGGGTTGTAGTTACAATGACATTTAACATTTTCAGACAAGAAGCCTGGAATGAAAGGGATGTAGAGACAATAATATTTACCAGTTTAAGACAAGAAGCCTGGAATGATAGATTTGTAGTGACTATGACATTTAAAAGTTTCAGACACCAAGTCTGGAATGATCAGGTTGTAGAGGCAATGCCATTTAACAGTTTCAGACAAGAAGCCTGGAATGAAAGGGATGTAGAGACAATGACACTTAACAGTTGCAGACAAGAAGCCTGAAATGATAGGGTTGTAGATACCATGAAATTTGACAGTTTCAGAGAAGAATCCTGGAATGAAAGGGATGTAGAGACAATCACTTTTAACAGTCTCAGGCAAGAAGCCTGGAATGATAGGGTTGTACTTACTATGCCATTTAACAGTTTCAGACAACAAGTCTTGAATGATAAGGTTGTAGAGGCAATAACATTTAACAGTTTCAGACAAGAAGCCTGGAATGATAGTGTTGTAGAGACAATGACATTTAGCAGAGTCAGACAGGCAGCCTGGAATGATAAGGTTGTAGAGACAATGACATATAACAGTTTCCGAAAAGAAGCTTAGAATGATAGGGTTGTAAAGACAATGACATTCAACAGTTTCAGACAAGAAGCCTGGAATACTAGGGTTGTACAGACAATGACATTTAGCAGTTGGCGACAAGAAGTTTGGAAATATATGGTTGTATTAACAATGACATTTAACAGTTTCAGACAAAAAGCATGGAATGAAAGAGTTGTAGATACAATAACATTTAGCAGTTTCAGACAAGAAGCCTGAAATGAAAGAGTTGTAGAGACAATGACATTTAACAGTTTCAGACAAGAAGCCTGGAATAAAAGGGTTGTAGTGACTATGAAATTTAACAGTTTCAGACAACAAGTCTGGAATGATAAGGTTGTAGAGGCAATAACATTTAACAGTTTCAGACAAGAAGCCTGGAATGATAGGGTTGTAGAGACCATGACATTTGACAGTTTCAGACAAGAAGCCTGGAATGATAGGGTTGTAGAGACAATGACATATAACAGTTTCAGACAAGAAGCTTAGAATAATAGGGTTGTACAGACAATGACATTTAGCAGTTGACGACAAGAATTTTGGAAATATATGGTTGTAGTAACAATGACATTTAACAGTTTCAGACAAAAAGTCTGGAATGAAAGGGTTGTAGAGACAATAACATTTAGCAGTTTCAGACAATAAGCCTGGAATGAAAGAGTTGTAGAGAAAATGGCATTTAACAGTTTCAGACAAGAAGCCTGAAATGATAGGGTTGTAGATACCATGACATTTGAGAGTTTCAGAGAAGAAGACTGGAACGATAGGGTTGTAGAGACAATCACTTTTAAGAGTCTAAGCCAAGAAGCCTGGAATGATAGGGTTGTAGAAACAATGACATTTAAAGGTTTCAGACAAGAAGCCTGGAATGAAAGGGATGTAGAGACAATAACATTTAGCAGTTACAGACAAGAAGCCTGGAATGATAGGGTTGTAGAAACCATGACATTTAGGAGTTTCAGACAATAAACCTGGAATAATAAGTTTGTAGAGACCATGATATTTAGCAGTTTCAGACAAGAAGCCTGGAATAATAGGGTTGTAGTGACTATGACATTTAACAGTTTCAGACAAGAAGCCTGGAATGATAGGGTTGTAGTTACAATGACATTTAACAGTTTCAGACAAGAAGCCTGGAATGAAAGGGATGTAGAGACAATAACATTTAGCAGTTTCAGACAAGAAGCCTGGAATGATGGGGTTGTAGAAACCATGACCGTTAGCAGTTTCAGACAAGAAGCCTGGAATAATAGGGTTGTAGAGACAATGACATTTAGCAGTTTCAGACAAGAAGTCTCGGATGATCCGGTTGTAGAGCCAATGACATTTAACAGTTTCAGACAGGAAGCCTGGAATGATAGAGTTGTGGAGAAAATGGCATTTAGAAGTTTCAGACAGGAAACCTGGAATGATAGGGTTGTAGAGACAAACACTTTTAACAGTTTCAGACAGGAAGCCTGGAATGAAATGGTTGTAGAGACAATAACATTTAGCAGTTTCAGACAAGAAGCCTGGAATTATAGAGTTGTAGAGACAATGACATTTAACAGTTTCAGACAAGAATCCTGAAATGATAGGGTTGTAGATACCATGTCATTTGACAGTTTCAGAGAAGAAGACTGGAAAGATAGGGTTGTAGAGACAATCACTTTTAACAGTCTCAGACAAGAAGCCTGGAATGATAGGGTTGTACTTACTCTGCCATTTAACAGTTTCAGACAAGAAGCCTGGAATGATAGAGTTGTAGAGACAATGACATTTAACAGTTTCAGACAAGAAACCTGGAATAATAGGGTTTAGTGACTATGACATTTAAAAGTTTCAGACAACAAGTCTGGAATGATAAGGTTGTGGAGAACATGACATTTGACAGTTTCAGAGAAGAAGCCAGGAATGATAGGGTTGTAGAGACAATGACATTTAGCAGAGTCAGACAAGAAACCTGGAATGAAAGGGATGTAGAGACAATAATATTTAGCAGTTTCAGACAAGAAGCCTGGAATGAGAGGGTTGTAGAAACCATGACATTTAGCAGTTTCAGACAAGAAACCTGGAATAATAGGGTTGTAGAGACCATGACATTTAGCAGTTTCAGACAAGAAACCTGGAATAATAGTGTTGTAGTGACTATGACATTTAACAGTTTCAGAGAAGAAGACTGGAATGATAGGGTTGTAGAGACAATCACTTTTAAGAGTCTCAGCCAAAAAGCCTGGAATGATAGGGTTGTAGAAACCATGACATTTAGCAGTTTCAGACAAGAAACCTGGAATAATAAGGTTGTAGAGACCATGACATTTAGCAGTTTCAGACAAGAAGCCTGGAATAATAAGGTTGTAGTGACTATGACATTTAACAGTTTCAGACAAGAAGCCTTGAATGATAGGGTTGTAGTTACAATGACATTTAACAGTTTCAGACAAGAAGACTGGAATGAAAGGGATGTAGAGACAATAACATTTACCAGTTTAAGACAAGAAGCCTGGAATGATAGAGTTGTAGAGACAATGGCATTTAACAGTTTCAGACAAGAAAACTGGAATAATAGGGTTGCAGTGACTATGACATTTAACAGTTTCAGACACCAAATCTGGAATGATCAGGTTGTAGAGGCAATGCCATTTAACAGTTTCAGACAAGAAGCCTGGAATGAAAGGGATGTAGAGACAATACCATTTACCAGTTTAAGACAAGAAGCCTGGAATGAAAGAGTTGTAGAGACAATGACACTTAACAGTTGCAGACAAGAAGCCTGAAATGATAGGGTTGTAGATACCATGACCGTTAGCAGTTTCAGACAAGAAGCCTGGAATAATAGGGTTGTAGAGACAATGACATTTAGCAGATTCAGACAAGAAGTCTCGGATGATCCGGTTGTAGAGACAATGACATTTAACAGTTTCAGACAGGAAGCCTGGAATGATAGAGTTGTGGAGAAAATGGCATTTAGCAGTTTCAGACAGGAAACCTGGAATGATAGGGTTGTAGAGACAAAAACTGTTAACAGTTTCAGACAAGAAGCCTGGAATGAAATGGTTGTAGAGACAATAACATTTAGCAGTTTCAGACAAGAAGCCTGGAATGATAGAGTTGTAGAGACAATGACATTTAACAGTTTCAGACAAGAAGCCTGAAATGATAGGGTTGTAGATACCATGTCATTTGACAGTTTCAGAGAAGAAGACTGGAATGATAGGGATGTAGAGACAATCACTTTTAACAGTCTCAGACAAGAAGCCTGGAATGATAGGGTTGTACTTAATATGCCATTTAACAGTTTCAGACAAGGAGCCTGGAATGATAGAGTTGTAGAGACAATGACATTTAACAGTTTCAGACAAGAAACCTGGAATAATAGGGTTTAGTGACTATGACATTTAAAAGTTTCAGACAACAAGTCTGGAATGATAAGGTTGTAGAGGCAATGCCATTTAACAGTTTCAGAGAAGAAGCCTGGAAGGCTAGGGTTGTAGAGAGAATGACATTTAACAGTTTCAGACAACAAGTCTTGAATGATAAGGTTGTAGAGGCAATAACATTTAACAGTTTCAGACAAGGAGCCTGGAATGATAGGGTTGTGGAGACCATGACATTTGAGAGTTTCAGAGAAGAAGCCAGGAATGATAGGGTTGTAGAGAAAATGACATTTAGCAGAGACAGACAGGCAGCCTGGAATGATAAGGTTGTACAGACAATGACATTTAGCAGTTGGCGACAAGAAGTTTGGAAATATATGGTTGTATTAACAATGACATTTAACAGTTTCAGACAAAAAGCATGGAATGAAAGAGTTGTAGATACAATAAAATTTAGCAGTTTCAGACAAGAAGCCTGAAATGAAAGAGTTGTAGAGACAATGACATATAACAGTTTCAGAAAAGAAGCTTAGCATAATAGGGTTGTAAAGACAATGACATTCAACAGTTTCAGACAAGAAGCCTGGAATGATAGGGTTGTACAGACAATGACATTTAGCAGTTGGCGACAAGAAGTTTGGAAATATATGGTTGTATTAACAATGACATTTAACAGTTTCAGACAAAAAGCATGGAATGAAAGAGTTGTAGATACAATAAAATTTAGCAGTTTCAGACAAGAAGCCTGAAATGAAAGAGTTGTAGAGACAATGACATTTAACAGTTTCAGACAAGAAGCCTGAAATGATTGGGTTGTAGAAACAATGACATCTAACAGTTTCAGACAAGAAACCTGAAATGAAAGGGATGTAAAGACAATAACATTTAGCAGTTTCAGACAAGAAGCCTGGAATGATAGGGTTGTAGAAACCATGACATTTAGCAATTTCAGACAAGAAACCTGGAATAATAGGGTTGTAGAGACCATGACATTTAGCAGTTTCAGACAAGAAACCTGGAATAATAGGGCTGTAGTGACTATGACATTTAACAGTTTCAGACAACAAGTCTGGAATGATAAGGTTATAGAGGCAATGCCATTTAACATTTTCTGACAAGAAGCCTGGAATGATAGGGTTGTAGAGACCATGACATTTAGTAGTTTACGACAAGAAGTTTTTAAATATATGGTTGTAGTAACAATGACATTTAACAGTTTCAGACAAAAAGCATGGAATGAAAGAGTTGTTGATACAATAACATTTAGCAGTTTCAGACAAGAAGCCTGAAATGAAAGAGTTGTAGAGACAATGACACTTAAGAGTTTCAGACAAGATGCCTGAAATGATAGGGTTGTAGATACAATGATATTCAAGAGTTTCAGACAAGAAGCCTGGAATGATAGGGTTGTACAAACAATGACATTTAGCAGTTTACGACAAGAAGTTTTTAAATATATGGTTGTAGTAACAATAACATTTAACAATTTCAGACAAGAAGCCTGGAATGATAGGGTTGTAGAGACAATGACATTTAGCAGTTTCAGAAAGGAAGCCTGGAATGATAGGGTTGTAGAGACAATCACCTTTAACAGTCTCAGACAAGAAGCCTGGAATGATAAGGTTGCAGAGACAATGACATATAACAGTTTCAGTCAAGAAGCTTAGAATAATAGGGTTGTAAAGACAATGACATTCAACAGTTTCAGACAAGAAGCCTGGAATGATATGGTTGTACCGACAATGACATTTAGCAGTTGACGACAGGAAGTTTGGAAATATATGGTTGTAGTAACAATGACATTTAACAGTTTCAGACAAAAAGCATGGAATGAAAGGGTTGTAGAGACAATAACATTTAGCAGTTTCAGACAAGAAGCCTGGAATGAAAGAGTTGTAGAGACAATGACATTTAACAGTTTCAGACAGGAAACCTGAAATGATAGGGTTGTAGATACCATGACATTTGACAGTCTCAGACAAGAAGCCTGGAATGAAAGGGTTGTAGAGACAATCACTTTTAACAGTCTCAGACAAGAAGCCTGGAATGATAGGGTTGTAGAAACAATGACATTTAACACTTTCAGACAAGAAGCCTGGAATAATAGGGTTGTAGAGACCATGACATTTAGCAGTTTCAGACAAGAAACCTGCAATAAAAGGGTTGTAGAAACCATGACATTTAGCAGTTTCAGACAAGAAACCTGGAATAATACGGTTGTAGAGACAATGACATTCAACAATTTCAGACAAGAAGCCTAGAATGATAGGGTTGTAGAGACAATGACATTTAGCAGTTTACGACAAGAAGTTTTTAAATATATTGTTGTAGTAACAATAACATTTAACAGTTTCAGACAAGAAGCCTGGAATGATAGGGTTGTAGA
>MJUT01016701.1:9063-21410 GCA_002080005.1 Gigantidas platifrons
AAAAAAAAGTATGTTTTTAGCTTGTGTATCTTTGTGTACCTTTGGTATCTTCAAACTTTTTATAGAAAATGTCTTACCCTTCCTTGTACATTTATTTTCTGCCTTGCTACCGTAATCTATGCGGCAACAATATGTTTTTAATTCATTTTTTTATATCAGTGTAAATATAAGCTAGTATGTATGATGTTGGTTTCTAGTATTACCTGTAATTCTCACCAACATAGGATCTATATAGTGACGATTAAGTGTTAGTGGTGGAGAAAACATAATTACCCAAAATACACCACAGACCTCCCGCGGAGTCACTGACAAACTTCATTATATAATATATTAAAGTATTATTATTAAAACGTAGATACCACATGTAGTACGCACGAAGCGTTTTTGGGATAAACTTCATCAGGTACGCTCACAGAATTGATGTGAGTTAATGACAGAAAACTCATATAAAACTCAGATGAGGAATTAATGTTAAGGTGTAGCAATTTTATTGATATTCGTCATCTCACAGTCACAGGCAGATACTCAATAATGAGCATAAATAAAATATCTAATAGATTGTGAGAAAGCATCTTACCTACAATTGAGTGGATAAAAACTTTGCGTGGATATGCGTGACAGTAATGTTTTTGTCTCAGATATCATTAAATTGGATTAATTAAAAAACATATTTGTCGCGTGTTCGATAACACAAGACAATAACAAAACATAACCAACAGAAAGAATCAAGAAATTGTCTTCCCTTATTTTTTTTTAGATACCAATCGACTGTTTAAAACTTTCTGCCATGTATACATGTATATGTGTAGGTGTCTTTCAGTTTGTCTTAATTTGTCTTACCTCTTTAGTGTACATTTCCACAATATTAATCCCTTGTTGTCAATATCATGAAACACATTATATTAATATGAAACTTGCAAGACTTACATAGTAACACATTAAAATGTGATTATTCCTGTGGGATAAAATAAAATGTGATTATTCCTGGTGGATAAGATAAAATTATAACTGTTCACAAGAAGTATCACAGAGAATTGGCATCAAATCAAACCGAACAGACCTAATCAACGGTTATATAAAAGTTGCGATATAACGCTGTTATAAGCTTTCGTAAAACTGCCTGTTATTGATTCTTTAAAATCATGCATATTCAGTGCCCTGATTTGTTATAAGAAAGTAGTGAACAAATATAGATATAGATGATATACAAATTACACATATCCACTAATGAATGACATATATTGTACAACAGATTCATCCATTATTTGATCAACAAAAATCACAGGATATTGAGAACTTGATTTTTGATGTAATTAATCAATGACAGAGTTGAATGTAATCAGGATTACGCTATTTGTTTAAACATATACTAACTATTTATATGATGTAATGTAATCAACACGTGTAATGTTAAACATTATAGTGTATAATGTTACAATAAATGTGTAATGTACACTTCAGTTTACAATGGTCGCATATGTCAAGTATATATGTTTATAATGAACTGTTTACTAATAGGTGAAACAAATGTTCTCATTGTACAATGACATCTAAAAGTACAGTATTTCTGTGAACAATCGAATATGAGTCCCAAGAGTCTGGAAGAAAATCCCAATTTTTATATAGAAAGGGGTAATAAAAACAACACGCAAAATAATCTTTTGAAGAACCAGCCATGGAAATAAAATTGTACAGAGCAAATGATACAGCGTTTCGATAATAATTAATATATGGCCATTGTGTTGTCTGTTCTTTTTCGATATATGGATTCTGATTACCCCTTTAATTGGTATCTGCAAACTCTTCTTCTACAATTAGCAATAACTCAAGAAATCTTCTTAACCATCTGAACAATTCAAAGTCATAATAGTCTCTACTATAAATTAAAGATTGTTGAGAACTACCACATAGTTTGGTTTTATGATTAGAGTCCTCTATAGATATCGAGTCATTGGACTGGCCTGATGTTTCACCTACTTGCACATATATAAATGAAATGATTTGGTATTACTAGTCAGTTAATGGTTAGAATATTGAAACTGGGTGGGAACCCCCCTATTCTCGTAGACATAGTAGAAAATTAAACTTGTTTTACAATATACGTATAGTTTGTTTGACTTCTATAAAACCTACAGAAAAAAAATTCTTAAAAATCCAGTTTTCAAATCAAAAACTTTTTTCCTAGATGTATATTAATATATGATATATACGAACTCTGACAATTAATTTCGAAATTTTTGGTCCATTATTAAAAAGTCTCTATGTTAATTATATTTTCTGAAGTGTAAAAATCTTGCTGGAGTGAGCACAAATAACAGACTGTACCATGTGACATAGGACATTTAAATATTAATGGACATCAATAACAATTGACTGTCACCTTAATGGTCAGTTGATGAGTAGCCTTTTAATATTTAAATGTCCTATGTCACATGGTACTATAAAATATACATTGAAAACACATGTCTGTTATTTTGTTTTGATGGTTGTGCTCTTACACTATTTGTACTCACTCCATGCAAATTCTTACACATCAGAAAGTATCAATAACATAGAGACCTAATGGGTAACTTTTTAATAATGGACCAACATTTTTTTAATTAATTGTCAGAGTTCGTATATATCATATATTAATATACATCTGGAAAAAAAATTGCTGATTTGAAAACTGGATTTTTAAGATTTTTTTCTGTAGGTTTTATGGAAATCAAACGGACTATAATAATGATAGTCCATTATATATATATATGACTGTTTACTGCCTTTTATACGAGAGGAAAATGAATTAAATTTGCGCAACCAAACCGAATTTAGAAATCCGTTCACTAGATCACAATAATTCGCAAACTCCTTTTCCCCTTCTACTATTAAATCATGGAATAAATTAAGTAAACAATTAAGAAATGCGCCTACTCTAAATAGATTCAAACAAGCAACTAAAAATCAAACAATAAAACCCCCCAAATTTTACAATACTGGATGTAGAATATTAAATATAATTCACACTAGACTGAGACATAGATCCAGTAGCTTGAATGCTGATATGTTTCGTGTGCATTTGGCTAATGATCCAGGCTGTATATGTGGTTGTGCATTTGAAGATGCAATTCATTTTATATTAGAATGTTGTCTTTACAACGAAGCAAGAGAAGAATTGAAATTAAGACTAGTTTTTCTTCATGAACTAACAATTGAAGTCCTACTTTTTGGGGATGACACCTTACAATGTAACAGAGATGCAAAATCTACAAATTTTCAAATCTGTACAACTTTACATCAAACGAACAAAACGTTTTACCCATTTATGATCACACCCCCCTCCCTCCAATATGTATTTTTTTAAATTAATCTACCAATTCCATCTCAGATACAAGTAAGGTCAAACATGTTTATGTTATATAATTTCATGCTTTTTGTTTTGTATTTTTTTGTTTGTTGTGTCTCCATTTTCTTCATTTTTCAAAGAATTTATTTATAATGTTGTATATGTATATTGTATTTTACTATTGCTGACGCATGTACTATTGTAATTATTTATTATGTGGAGAGGAGGGACCCTTGTAAATTGGTATAATTTGTGTCCAATCCAATTGTTATAATATTTAGCAATGAAATATGTCTAATCTAGTGGTTAGAAGTTACCTCTTGCAGAATAATAATTCATCGTCCGCCATTTTTGATAAATCTTGCTGTTTTATTTTAGGCAATTTGTTTTTTTAAATGTCTGTGAAACTCCATCATACCAAAACGAATAAAACTATTGAACAAATATTAGATGTTTCTGGTGAAAGACAGCTTGCATTTCTAAACAGTTATTTTAGTCTACAATTAACCTTTTAGATTATTGAGTTTTTTCGTGATTTCTCCAGATAAAGCTTATCTATGTCTATACTTAATAATTTAATTTTGAATTGTGATTGAATTCTTAATGTACATCAAATGTCAAGAGTTCAATCATGAAGTTTTAATGTCTTATATCTTATTAGTTTTAAATGTTAACTAATTCCAGCAAATGTTTAATGGGAGATAACTCTAACAAGAAGTGATAACCACTGTAGACAAACTAAATAATGCAATTGTATATATCTAATTTAGTGAGCACGGCGCGTTTCTGGAATAATCTAGTTTGGATCAATAGTTTGTTCTACATCTTGAATGGTTTACAATAATATTTGAATTTGACGGGCTAATAAATCTAGTAGACATTATGTTTGAAGCATCGGATATTGCTTGTCTATTATCAATACTATATGATACCTAGTATGTTTTAACTTTCCCTAGAACAGAATTTATCTTGCGCATATAAATATGTAGATTGTAGACAATAAGAAGAAAGAGAAGACGTATAAATATTGTTATGTATGTTCCCAAGAATTGCTCTCATCGGACATGAGACAAGGGAAGGGATGTTTTATGATAATAATTAAACATTATCCGTGAGCATGCCTATCATTGTCATTTATACCATCAGAAATAGTGTCAACCTGCGTCTGTTCTATGTAAGTACAATAATGTTATGACTAATTTTGAATAAATAATATCATGACGTGGATGATCTATGTAAAATGAGCCAACTAATGGTCTTCATGGTATATATTTAATGCGAATTCTTTATTGTGATGTATTCCTGATACGGTTAAATTCCTAATCCATGAACTGAATTAGCCTTACCACTGTAATGTATCTCAATATCAGAACCTTTCCGATATAAGATAAACTGTGAGAGTATTAGCTTATCTCTTTGAATTGACGATTGTAACTGATACATATCTGATAACATTTGTATATTTCGGGATATAAATTCATCATTTTGGTAAAGTTGAAGTCATCTCTTCTAAGATTTACGGTCGCCACCACGACTTGGTTGAACCATTATGGAATATATGTGACACAAATGACCACGGATATGTTCCACTTCCCGGTCTTTTCCTCATTCACACTTATCACCGGGTTTGTAAGTACATGTAGATCAACACGACGGGTGTCACTAGTGGAGCAGGAACTGCTTACTCTTCCGGAGCACCTGAGTTCACCCCCTTTTTGAGTGGGTTCGTGTTACTCGATGTTTAGTTTTATATGTATGTTTTTGTTGATCGTTGTTTGTACTTTTCATTTTGGCCGTTATGTTGTCTGTTCTTCCTCGATATACGAATTCTGATTGCCCCTTTGGTATCTTCAAACTCTTCTTGAGATAACCATATCAATATGTTGGTAATATGTATCCATTTGTAACAATGTACATTCTTGTATACTGTTATTTAAAGGAAAAGACCACCTTCCAACAAAGTTTGGCTCTTTTAAAAAATCATACTTTTTCAAACGTATTTAACCAATATAGAGTAAATATAACGCCCTCGTTATTGAACTGTGGATTGTTGAAATGCCGAATTTTACAATATCGCAGAGGACAGCCATTTTGAAGAACTCTTTTAACTGAAGGAACCGATGATACTAATTATTCTCTGATAATAATGTCTTAATCCGATAGCTTCCGATTGACATGTGACGTCACTAAGTCGGTTTGGTACTGCGACTGATAAAGAACACTGCATCTTGTGTAAAATCGTCAATATTCACGCTTTCGTTTAGTTATCTGTCAATATTTCAACAGAAAATGTCATCGTGTCAAGCCTTTAACTCTACTAATGAAAACGGAAAATGTTCGAAAAGTTTTTTCATCATTCCTGATCCAGAAAAAAAAGTTGTGTAAATTATGGATCACCAATTTGAAGAATGGCAAGTTGCAAATTGAAACTTTTAAGTACAGCAGTAGCAAAGTTGTTTGCGAGGACCATTTTACGTCTGATTCCTTCGAGAGAAATGTGGTTAAAGAGTCGCTACATTTCGCCCCAAAAAGAAAGAAATTGCGTCCAAATGTAGTACCAACAATTGTCAACACAGGGACGCCAGTTAGGAAGCAACGGCAGCGATCAGAAAGTTCAACAAAGAAACGTCAACAGGCACGGCTATTTCAAATTCGAAATTATATTTATGTTGGTACACAATGATTTGCAATTCCATCTAATTGTAGCTTAATTGTGTATGATTATGTAGAAACACGCGCATTTCTGTACAAGCATCAAACAGCGTGGTGTGTCATGTCAGGTCAATCAATGTGTAGTGTTTTGTAAACAGATCAGATATTTGTGTTTCATCACTGATTATCCTTATCCTCCGTAACATTTTTCGCCAGAAAAAAATCATTATTTACCAATTCACATTTAAAAAACATTCAAACAAATTTCGTTGTTGTGTCCTCCCATTAGTATGACCAGGTAAGACCTACATAAAAGGAGGTGATTCTGTTTACTAGTAGCATCAAGGGACATCATAGGGACTGTACACTTAGCTTGAGCTTAGGACATGCACTGGACATGTTGAGAAGTATAAAAGAACCAGCAAGAAAATTTGTGTTAGCCAAAAAAAAAGCTTTGATAACTTACATATTTCTTAAATTGCCAGGTTCCCGCCTGGGTTGTCTCTTGTACATCATTATTTGAATGAAGGCTACTGTCAGTACATCTGGAATCAGGATTAGAAGCTGAAACTGCGGGTGTTCCGTAATGCATTCTAATTCGTCAATGTTTGGTTGGCCATATTCCGACGAACGACAGCACATACATTCTTCCAAAGTAGGCATTTCCTCGCACTCATTACAACTACATCATTCTTCCAAACTCACAGGTTCATCATTTACCGGCGTTTCGGTTGTCATATTTTGCATTTCCTCCTCCGTATACTATACACTTGTTGGTCTAACTCGATGAACTTCCTTCTCGCTTGTAAACAAACCGACTTTGTGACGTCATTTTTCAACTAGTCATGGCCGCTTCCATAGGGGCGGGAAATTCAAATTTGCTTTATTTCAAACACGATTTTTGGCGTTGAAAAATGGAAATAAATTTTCTTTATTAAATTTTTACTTTCATATAACATATTATTTTGAAATTTGTGAATTTCATATGAACATGGTGTTTTCCTTTAATACTATATCGAAATCCCCGCCAATGAACAGTAAACCTGCAATTTAATTTGCATTAATATTAAACGAAATTGAAGAAGAGTTTGAAGAGCTCGGAATCCGTAAATCATAGAACAGACAACACAATGGTCAAATGAAAAAGGAAAAACACCCGATCTATGGACATAACAAATACAAATTAAAGATCGAGTAACACGAACCCCGCTATAAACCGGGGTTGAACTCATGTGCTCCAGCAGGGCAAGCAGTTCCTGCTCCAGGAACGGACCGGGAAGTTTTTACAAGTGGAACATATCAGTGGTTATTTGTGACAGATGGTCTGTAACGGTTAACCAAGTCATGGTGGCGATCGTAACACTTCCGAAGTGATGACTTCAAGTAAACCAATAGAAACCATTGTTTCAGTAGCTTTCTTGTTTGCGGCAAGACTCTGAAATCCTGATACGAACCATACGCTCTGGAATATTGGATTAACTGAGAGATGTATACACCATATGCAGCCGCTGCTGGAATATTGCTATGAAGTGTCTGTACACTGTTGTGTATATGTTTGCTAGGGGTGTCGATTGTTCCTGTATTTTTGCGATGTTCCGATTGAATTTTGGAATTTTGTGCTCTGAAACTATAAGAGATCGTAAAGAGATAGTTTTTTCTTTTCCCAGAAGAAAGTGTGAGTATATAGGTCATAATAGACTTAAAACATTCGACTAATCAAGTGATAATGTTTAACATTAATCTCTAATTTTAATACAATACTCAAAAAGGTAAAACAATGAGAACCAGTATACACAAAGACAGCAATAGCCTTGGCCTCTTCTTCGTCATGACCAGTAAAGGTCACAGCTATTTTTGTCACATTTCCTTATACATGTTTCACCTGTAACTGTATGTTATGGACAGACACCAGCTGTTACTAAACGTGAACTATATCTATAATTCATTTTACGATCGAATACAGAGTTTGTACAGATCCTATTTCCTGATATGGTCAGTTCTAATTAAACATTGTTCATCATAAGCATCCAGTGTCCTGTCAAGCGGACTTCTTTGATCGAATCTTAATAAAAAATCTTAATTTCCAGATCTGATTAATATCTTAGACTTTAATATTATACTTCACTTGTATCTGTTGTCATATCTTATTATAAGTCATGTTCAGGGCGACTTCTAACTTAACTCAATATAGGCATGTGATGATATGTTAGCCTCCACTGTAATAGCCATTGAGAATGTCGCGATAACCATTTTGATCAGCATATTGTTTTTTTATAAACGAAAATGACAAAATGTTTTCGTATTTATATAGATGAGAACATAAGACGAACATGTCCATATTTTGAATGTCTTACTTATAAACAAATCATTAAACAATCACATCTGTATTAGGTTATATACTATCATTGATTTCTTTCGAGAGAATGGAGTAGTATCGATTTGGAGGCCATTTTAATAATTTGTCAAGGTGACGCTAATATTAAGTCACATTAGAAAAACATAGATATGTAATTTAGTGCTTTTCTAGAATAATTTAAATATACCAAACTGGTAAACAGAAACTGTAAATCAAATGAACAGACAATGTAATCTCTAAAAAAAAGACAAAATAATGATCTACAAACTATTATACAGTAAACTAAGGATCGAGTAACATGAACACCCCTAACAATAGAGAACGCTTGTGGTCCGGAAGTGTGGGAAGATTTAGATTACATGTATATTATATCCTTGGTCATTTTTTACACATATTTTCCGTAATTCATGAGGGCAACCGTACAGTTTTCGAGGTGATTTCAAATTAATAACTATGAACCATGGGCACTAATGGGCTGTCCGTATTAATAAATGGAAAGTTCACAATTGGAAAATTTAAACCATCCCCTTTGTCGTAACTTTTTCAATCTAAACCTTCACTGTAAATTTCGGGATGTATGTCAAGGTAGGAAGCAGACCTAGCTGTCTCTGTGGTATCTTCCATTTAGAGTACAACGGAATAGATGTGATCCGCAAAATAACCTTGTTTTAATAATAATTACATTTTATTGATGAACTTGTAAATTTCAATAATTAATATAAACTGTGATATGTTTGTATCATGTTTGTTGCTTGGTAATAAATAGTATCTTTCGCAAAAGATCAAAAGGAACATTTACAAATCATCGACGAGATGGTTTATACAACAGTGTAACGTTCAGTCCTAATGCTACTTACAGCAATAAAACGATGGGTTATATCATACCATTCTAAAGTCAGTTTGTATTTTGGGTTACCGATAAATGCTAGATATACTTCTAACTTAATGAACTGTATAGTCATGCTTGTCTACATTGCTGTAGCATTGTGAATGTCGCGATGATTATTTTTCTTGAACGAATTGTTCTTAAACTAAACTAACACTATGTTGATATTATACAGATAAAAACCTAATATTTGCGGTAAAAATGTTTTTATTTTATCCAAAATGTATTTTAACTCAATGAAAGAAGAGTTTGAAGATACCTAAGGGGTAATCAGAATCCGTATATCTAAGATACCTAAGGGGTAATCAGAATCCGCAAATCGAAGGACAGACAACGCAATGGCCAAAAGAAAAAGTACAAAAGGTCAAACAACGATCTACAAAACATACACATAAAACTATAAATCGAGTAACACGATCCCAACTAAAATCCGGGGTTGAACTCCTGCTCCACTAGTGACACCCGTCGTGTAAGTGATAATATATTTACTTACAATGTTGTCTATATTGAAAATGTCGAGATACCCATTTGTATGCACGCTACTTCATCAGTACTTCGACACTGATATAGTTTAATAGTTATTAAAGCTGACCGATTTGTGTCTGTTACATAGCTAATACCATTGTACTAATATTGCAGATTATTAGAGATCAACGCCATTTAGTTCAGTATACTGATAAACCCTTCATGTTTAACCGTTTTGTACTTTAATAATATGATGGTTTGTTTATGTTGCTATTAAACAACAAGTAGAGTATATCTTCGTATTAGACAGATAAGAGAATCAAAGATAACAACATTGTACCTTACTTTGAAATTCTACTTATTAACAAATGTTTAAATAACTAAATCTGTATTATATTAGATGATGGGTTATATAACAGTTTAACGTTCAACTTAAATCTTATTTACTGCCATTAAACAATGGGTTATCTCTTTAATATAATACCACTCCAGTAATCTAATTCATACTTAGGATCACGGATATAAAGGTAGGAAGACTTTAAACGCTACAAACTCTACAGGAACCATTGACCATCATATCAATCTGAAATGGATTATGTACTGGAACAAATATATATAATCCATATAATTATTTCGTCAAATATCAAATACCTTCCACAGTTCCATTGGCGTACCTTAATTCTCATTAATCATAGATAAACCGCCATTACCTAGTAATTCACAGATGTCTCCTTTGAGGTTTTTCACATTTACTTGATACAGCCTGTAATTGAATACGTCACTGACTTAAAGGAATACATTTTTCACTTGTCGTCTAGCCTCGGAAAAACAGCAATAACATATAGCATCAAATTAGGTATCAACACCACCATGTGATTAATCTTCTGAATTTTCAATTTGAATAATAATTAAGAAAAATATAACCTGGACATCTAATTAACTTTATCATTAACTTGTTTTGTATTTGATGTTTTCTAATCTACATATTATTTTTTATATCTTGTATTTTATGTATTGTTTTTAATACTTTGTATTTCATATTGTATATCTAGACAGAAGAAAATGTGACAAACACGATTTTATGTTTGACGTCATTCCCTAACACATTTATTTCGAAATTAGGTTTGTCTCCGGTGTGCTACCCTTGTACCATAAATTTGAATATTTACTACGTAAAAAGTCAACCACCCTCGGGATAACGCTTTGCTGTCTATTTCCCTTACTAATTTGTGGGTGGGGTATCGAAAAGACAAAAGTTTAAATACTTGGCATAGAAATTATTAAATTATTATTAATTGCGACAAATATTTTTCTTTCTGCATGTTCCAGATATCAGTCTGTATACGAATGCAAAAATCAAGATTCACCTACATGAAAATATACACGGAATACCACAATGGCCAGTTCAACACATTCTTGACGGAAAATTCAGTAAGTGAATGAATTTTGCTATGTTATTGGTTTTATTCAACATTTCTTTATAAGGAAAACATCACAATTTGACAAAATGTTTTGTAAATTACATTTAAAGTATGTTTACACAAATGAACTTATATGTTGGTCAATTAACTCGTGTCGCTAGAGAAAATATTCTATGATATAGGAGATGTTTAATTAGTTTAGCCCTGCCACTCTTATTAGAGTACCTGTTCCAGACCAGGAAAGTGAGCGGTCATGTATTTATTTGTTAGAGCATCTTGCATTTATTTCTAATATTTTGCGATTGGAAGTTGCAACTGTTTTGATCAAAACGATTTGGAAAACGTACAATTTGTATGTAACGTGAATAACTGATGAAATGATCTTGTTTTGTTTTTCTCATTTTCAATTCGTTAGTGGTTCCCTGTAACCCGATTCATTCAAATGATATTGGAGGATAGTAGTTCAACAATTTATTAACGATTTTGAGAATAGTGTTCAAATAAATGCTACTGAAAACAAAAAGGGCAATAAAGAATGGATAATAAAAACAAAACAAATATAATATTTTCATAAATTGCGTATGTAGTTTTGTTAAACTTCGTTATTTTATTGAATTTATTATGTAAAATGCACACGCTGTATGCTAACTATTTCTACCAATTTTGAGGCAGGTAAAATACGGTATCATGAGATATACATTTCAATAAATTAAAATAATGTAATTATTGTAATAGACAATGTTCTCCTCCCTCAGGTATAGGTGACCTTAGTGGATTTTTGGTTATCCTGTCTCGATCCTTTAGACATGTTGAGGTGCAAAGTCATGGTTTATACCCATGGTGGTTACTACAAACGGTTATCCTGTCTCGATCCTTTAGACATGTTGAGGTGCAAAGTCATGGTTTATATCCATGGTGGTTATTACAAACGGTTATCCTGTTTCGATCCTTTAGACATGTTGAGGTGCAAAGTCATGGTTTATACCCATGGTGGTTATTACAAACGGTTATCCTGTCTCGATCCTTTAGACATGTTGAGGTGCAAAGTCATAGTTTATACCCATGGTGGTTATTACAAACGGTTATCCTGTCTTGATCCTTTAGACATGTTGAGGTGCAAAGTCATGGTTTATACCCATGGTGGTTATTACAAACGGTTATCCTGTCTCGATCCTTTAGACATGTTGAGGTGCAAAGTCATGGTTTATACCCATGGTGGTTATTACAAACGGTTATCCTGTC
>MJUT01016701.1:37632-47890 GCA_002080005.1 Gigantidas platifrons
GAAACACATAGTGTACCAGGCTATTGTACTGGCTAGTTTATCTCTATTTACTGTGAAGCACATAGTGTACCAGGCTATTGTACTGGCTAATTTATCTCTATTTACTGTGAAACACATAGTGTACCAGGCTATTGTACTGGCTAGTTTATCTCTATTTACTGTGAAACACATAGTGTACCAGGCTATTGTACTGGCTAGTTTATCTCTATTTACTGTGAAACACATAGTGTACCAGGCTATTGTACTGGCTAATTTATCTCTATTTACTGTGAAACACATAGTGTACCAGGATATTGTACTGGCTAGTTTATCTCTATTTACTGTGAAACACATAGTGTACCAGGCTATTGTACTGGCTAGTTTATCTCTATTTACTGTGAAACACATAGTGTACCAGGCTATTGTACTGGCTAGTTTATCTCTATATATCGCTAATTATTCTGTAAAACTGGTCAGTGTATAATCAATCAAGTTGGTCATAGCTCGTCCCACATATAAGAATGTGTTGCTCAAAATCTTAATTAACAGAATAAGCACCAGATGAAATAATAACTGAACAGAATTAGTTTTAATGTAGTCAGTGTCATTTCTATGCCCTAATGAGTGGTCTGTTATGTACTAGAAAATTAATACTCTAACAAGATCTACATCCGAAGATAAACCTTATGAATAAGATGTGTGAATAATTGTTAATACATTTTTGTTTTACACTTTCCGTATTTAACGTGTGCATATAAAATCCTATTCAAATTCCATGAAAATCTGGTTAATATGTAATAAATAATTTTAAAATTAAATGAAACTAGTTATTTGAATATAATACTTAGTAATAACGTTTGTTTATGACTTACCTTTATATTATACTAACATTCCAAATTATCACCGATATAATCCATTATTTAACAATGTGGTAATATAAAACATATATGTTTATATTGTATGTCGTAACTATTTCACGACTATGATACTACAACGTTAAATTATAATATGCTTCTTCTATTGGGCTGAACAAGAATATATACTTCTTCTCTTGTCGTATCAAAATCAACTTGTATTAAATCAAACCACATAGAAGTTGCAAGATAAAGCGTTCAGAAGCTTTCGTTAAACGGCTGCTATTGATTCTAGGAAATCGTTAATATTCAATGTTGAATTTATAATTAAAAAGAAAAAGTAATGTAGCTAAAAATGTATTGACAACAATAAAATGTAGGACATATTTCTACTAATGTCTTGCAAAACAACAATGTTGTCTAATTAACCGATTTTTAATTGATAAAAACAACGGAAATACTCAACATTATCTGCCACCAAAACCAATTAACATATGATGATGATTGTACAAGGTTAAATATTTGATTTACATATTTCAAACATTTCAATGTTCACAAATGAAATTTTTATGTATGAAACCCATTTAACTTTATATGATTACTATACTTCAGTGAAACAAATAGAAAGACTGGAACAACTCTCATGAAGTAAAGGTATGAACAAATGTCAGGTGTATGTTAATTGATATAAATATGTTCGATTCACATACAGCATTTGTAACATATGCTTCTGCCAATAATTGTAATATTACACTACAATGTTTCACAACATCCATGATTGATTCCTGGGAACTAGGGAGCACATCGTGTAAATGAAAACAAACACGTTCTTATTTTACAGCCTTTACGATGAATATAAAAGACAAAATAGATATTACATCACGGCAAACACGTTCTTATTTTACAGCCTTTACGATGAATATAAAAGACAAAATAGATATTCCGGATGTAACTTAACAATGGTACAACACAAAAGCTAACTTATAAATGATAATACAAATTCCTTAGCAAACAGACCGGTAATGAGACAGGATGTTCCGGGAGTGTAATATTATCATGATCTAACAAAACAAAGATGTTATTGGTAATCAGTGTTGTCAAAATCACTTATGATAAAGTCTTCATTTTTTTGCAATCTTCATTCAAATATTGCATTTTGAATTTTAGTATATGTGTTTCACCTTGGATGTCTTATCGAGTTGACCATGTATTGTACTGTACCAAATCAACAAATATATGATCAGTTAAGGATAAAGTAAAATATTCAACATCAACAAGAACTTATCTTGTGCATTTGTAAGATTCGAGCAATAGCTAAACCAAATATATTGTATAGAAGAAGAAAGATTTTGAAGATACCAAAGGGGTAATCAGAAGCCGTAAATAAAAGACCAGACAATACAATGACAAAAAGAAAAGTGACAAAAAGATGTTAATGACTAATTCATATTAAATATGTTAGAATTATCACCTATGAATTTTGTTTTGTCTAAAGAGTACTGGTCTCTAGTAAACATGGTTTACTTTCCTAGCTAGTAGTCGGGTCACTACAAGAGTACTGGTCTCTAGTAAACATGGTTGACTTTCCTAGCTAGTAGTCGGGTCACTACAAGAGTACTGGTCTCTAGTAAACATAGTTTACTTTCCTAGCTAGTAGTCGGGTCACTACAAGAGTACTAGTCTCTAGTAAACATGGTTGACTTTCCTAGCTAGTAGTCGGGTCACCACTACAAGAGTACTGGTCTCTAGTAAACATGGTTTACTTTCCTAGCTAGTAGTCGGGTCACTACAATAGTACTGGTCTCTAGTAAACATGGTTTACTTTCCTAGCTAGTAGTCGGGTCACTACAAGAGTACTGGTCTCTAGTAAACATGGTTGACTTTCCTAGCTAGTAGTCGGGTCACTACAAGAGTACTAGTCTCTAGTAAACATGGTTGACTTTTCTAGCTAGTAGTCGGGTCACTACAAGAGTACTGGTCTCTAGTAAACATGGTTTACTTTCCTAGCTAGTAGTCGGGTCACTACAAGAGTACTGGTCTCTAGTAAACATGGTTTACTTTCCTAGCTAGTAATCGGGTCACTACAAGAGTACTGGTCTCTAGTAAACATGATTTACTTTCCTAGCTAGTAGTCGGGTCACTACATTGATTGCCCTGCTATTGTCGTGTCCATGTTAATGTTGTTCAACCATTTTGTTGATAGTATGTGACATTTTTGAATGTTTCTTTATATAAATTGCCGATGGAGATCCATTTATCAAAAGGGAAGGGTTGGGATCCCATTAACCTGTTTCACCCCGTCACATTTTCGTGTTTGTCCCAAGCCAGAACCTGGATGTCCTACTTTAAATGACGTTGTCTTTTTGTGTTCAGTGTAAATAAGTACTAATAAATAAATGATGATTTAACAATTACCTAACATAATAATTCTATATGTAGCAAAAATCATTATTTTAAACAAAATATGTATCTAGATAATTTAAAAAACCATAATAATATTAATATTCCTGTAAAGTTGTACAGTACGTTATGGCGGATACAAATGTATATCAGAACTGTTGATTCTTAAAAAGAATTAACGAGCTCCAGAAGTGTTAATGTTTTCTGTTGCCAGTGTATACAAAGTGTCATAAGATAAAATCTTTTGTTTAACAGTTACTGTTACTATATTTACCGATTTCAAAGGGTAGTATGGGAAATTTACGACAATGTTTACATCGACAGTGGTTCTGATCAGAGAATTACGGCAAGACAGAATTATTTAGACATTTTATGTAATTAAAGTTGTACTTAACTAAAATGAACCTTAGTCAGGAACGATATTATACGCTTTGTAGGCAAAATACCTTTCCATTACCCGTAATACAGATTATAACATTTTAAATAAAAACGTAGATATAACATTTAATGCGCATGTCTGGAATAATGGTCACCAGGTACGCTAGAAACCAAGTAACGTAAATGAGAATGAAAGGACCTAAACAGGATAGCTAAATCTACATGACTCACGATGAAAGTCCGAACAGTACAATAAACTTACGATTAAACATTTTAGTCAGCCTTAATATTTCATCAGTGAAGGAATGCAATTTTGAAAAAATATTACATTTATTTATGCATTGTGTGTTTGCAGTTTTGATATTTGATTTGGAAAATAATCCTCCGAGAGTGTGGTATTTTTTGTTTTTCATTGTATCACCATGGTTGACCGTTTGGTGTTGTTTGAGGCTGTGTTTGTCCTGGATGTTTTTTCTTCGCATTGTACACAAAAATAATGTTCACGCTAATTTGCGCGTGTCTGAAAATATCACTACACAGTACAGTTCTGTAACTACCATTGAAAGAACTGTATTCTCTTAATATTCTTAGAGGACGAAGCCGAGTCTGTGTCCAAGGTAAAACTTCATCGATGGTGTAATTGTTAAGATCGTTTAATTTGTGAGGAGGTATGATTTTTGTTTCATTTAAAAACATTTTCCAGCTCGAGTGGAAACACAATAATATCCCCCTAAAGAGTTGAATAGTCGATCACCTGACATGTTCGCCCCGAATGTAGTAGGTTATCGAATAGTGTTCCGCTAGGGTCAAGCCAAAGAAATCTCCACTATATAACCACACAACAGTATGGACAATGACTGGTTGACCAGGGATCAGTATAATGTATAAAAGTGGAGCGACCTTCAGACTGTGGTGTCCGTCAGCTAGAACTATAAATATCAAACTAACAGTCCTGCGCTATTACAAAATGGATATCATCATAAATTGTGGCTTTTTTGTTCTGTGACAAAACAATTTGTAATTTGTAGTACATTTTTTTTTATTTCTATTCTTTTCTGTATTTTAAAGTATTGTTTACTATAGAAAGTTGTAGCACCAGTGGTAAAATATTGCAGCGTTGACGGTAGAAATATCCCTCGTTACCAGTGGTAAAATATTGCAGCGTTGACGATAGAAATATCCCTCGTTACCAGTGGTAAAATATTGCAGCGTACACGGTACATTCTTCGTTATACATTTGTTTTAGCTGGCCAAAGTAAACTTTTGACATCTTGATCGTCCGTCGTCTATTAGCGTTTTCTTACATTTGAATCGTGTTCTTTAAAACTTGACCAAATGAACCGTAAATTTGTAGGAAGCATCTATGGAAGGTTCTGATAAATATTAATCATTTCGTCCCAATCAATTAACAAACATGTCCGCAATTCTTGTTTCCGGTTAGTTTATTTCTAAAGATCTTCACCTCTGAAATCGTTTGGCTAAATGAACCGAAAGTGGTAGGAAGCATCTGTGGAAGGTCATCTACGCGATTCCTCATTTCATCCCGCTTGAACAAGCATGGGTAATTCTTGTTTCTGATTGGGTGAATGCATTGTTGTTTTGTAGGAATGATGTATGGGAAATCTTGTACAACATTTTCATATTTCGCGCCGACCTTACAACTAATATTGCCGCCATGTTTGTGATTGTAAAAGTACCTGAATAAGCTAACTTTTTATTTCTGCGCATTTGAGATTAATATTTTTAAAGAAATTTGTTTACTAAAACTGATACATGTATAATGAACATTATGAACATCACAGTTTAGGGCAGTGTTGTAAATTTAGCAATGCGTTAGTTCTGAACATACGAATTTTGTGATTATCAATTAATTGTTTTTTTTTTAATATTTGTTTAATTACTACTACATGTATTTAGTTGATACGTCTGTCATCATGTACCTATTGACAGTGTTTAGTATCTTTACAGCTAAACAAATTGTACAAATTATTTAAATCAACATATTTCGAATTTTGAGTTCTTGTCAAAACATTTGTTTAACACTAATTGTGAAAATGTGGCAATATGAAGTAACATTTACATCAGTATACTTCTTAAATCAATATATACCTACTAATAATGAAAATAAATTCATTGATTTCAACGAAAATCGGGTAAGATAACGTACTACGAAACTAGGAAATCGTAGTAGAAAAATAGATCTAGTGTAAATAAATAGATACTGTCTGACAGTTGTTTTACGCCAAAACGTTTCAAATTATCAGATAAATTGATAATATTCTTCAATATCGCTGTATATCGTAATAATTAGACAGAAAGTTCATCTTCTGTTTATAATTGATGTAATAAGTGACATTCCAAGGTTTTTATTATTAAGTAGAATTGTTTTACTTAGATTTTCCCAGCCCATTATTTGCTTATTAAGAGAAAGATTAACTGTAATAATCGATAATTCAGTAATTACAGTATCCATTAATGACCTTTGGGGTCACCGCATCTTTCAAAACAGAACAAAAACGACAACAACAGCTGATAGCAATCGATGTCATGTCGTTGGTCAGAGATACAAACACGTTATAATAGCTAGGTTATGTGTGTCTGTATTGTATGTATCGGTATGTCTCCGTGATGTTAATATATTCATATAACATAAATTAAAACTTCATCATTATAATTACGATCTTGTTTTATGGCGCACAATTAACACAAGTCCACTTGGTTGTTAAATAACGCATGGACAGTAGATAATGTATGCATTCAACCAATACTCGCATTTAAATACACATGTACGATATGTTAAAGGTTTTCATAAGTTCCATGTCTTTCTATCAACTTTAGATTGAGTGAATGATTGAGTGATTGTTGCTTAGCGCCAATTTGGACATTTTTTTCCAGCAATATCATGGTGAGAATAAATTAATTTTCAATGAGATGATGATGATGTCTGCTTTGTTCTAGACCAACACGCTGATTTATAGTGCTAGCTTACTGAAACAACAGTCCGCGGATAGACATGTCGCCACACTCGGCCACATTATCCGGATTCCGAGCCAACCAGTCTTTGCTTCTTTTCTCCTTAATGCTGCGTGTTTTGCCGAGAAGCAACACATACCAGTTTGATAGTCTAAGTTTTACCCGATCGGGACTCGAACCCACGATCTACCGCAGTCAAGGCGAGCATGCTAACCATTGCATCACCCATGCAGTTACTTCAGGTTGACAATACATGCAATGTGATGATAATACAGTGGAATGATAACTGACAAGTATATACAATACAAATAAAGATTAACGGTGAGTGTTTTCAGTACGAGTGTATGTCAAAGGGTACCGTAAATACTGGCGACGCTAAAGATATCAGTTGACAATACTCTATCATTACAGGATGATTCCGTCCGAGGGGCGATTTGTATATTTGATTAGTACCACACAACTACTAGGCCCCTCTTTTTTGAGGGGGTGTACACAGCATCAGGGAAACTTAAATAATATTTCTACACCTAAGTGCTCCCTCAGGATTATTTAGTGCAGTATAATTGTGGGATACGATATTCAATTCAAATCGTTTTAAAACTCGTGTTCGGTGCGTGCAGTGTTATTTTCTAAACAAATTTCTCTTTAATCATGTATTAGCTACTATTATAAAGTCATTTCTATCTGCTGTCTGATGAAAGTTATTCTGTATTAATATCATACCTACTGTAATTGAAATATTCGGCTGACTTTGAAGAATTAGGTTCAATCAGACACCTGACCTTTCACGTTAAACACACGCAGCGGTAAATTACAAACCCCGACGAAGTGTTACACTTTGTTTACTTTAAATCCTGGATAAAGAAACTTGAATCTTCAATAGGAAATTATCAAAGAGAACTATTTATACGTAATTAAGATTGTAATGGTTTTCGTAATAAACACTGTATTCTTAGATGATACACTGACTAAATATATACAAATATGATACACTTTATATAATTGGATATAGGACTAAAACGATACATATAAAGCATCTGCTATTAATAAATATTCACGGCTTCTAAGTGTACATTGGGTACCACAAAGCTAATACGGTATGCCAGAGTTTGTGTTTATTTGATATAGGGTTGTTGCTAACAAGGAATCCAGAGTTTGTGTTTATTTGATATAGGGTTGTTGCTAACAAGGAATCCAGAGTTTGTGTTTATTTGACATAGGGTTGTTGCTAACAAGGAATCCAGAGTTTGTGTTTATTTGACATAGGGTTGTTGCTAACAAGGAATCCAGAGTTTGTGTTTATTTGACATAGGGTTGTTGCTAACAAGGAATCCAGAGTTTGTGTTTATTTGACATAGGGTTGTTGCTAACAAGGAATCTTTACACTACGCTAGTGGTGAATTTAAGGCATCGCTCCGAAATTTTTACGGTCACCGTCATGAATTTGGAAACCAATACAGAATGACTGTCCTACAGATGACGCCCGATATGGTCCAAATGTCGTAGTCGATCCCCGCCCTGCCACCGATATGTACCGAATATCGTAGTCGATCCCCGCCCTGTCCTTGTTCATGGCTTATCATTGGATTATCAACATGAATTACACTAGTGGAGGAGGGAGTGTTTATCATTCCGTCACAAATAAGTTCACCTCCTCCTGTTTAGTGGAGTTATATTTGTTAATTTTGTCCAATAACATGTCTTGATGTTTTCAGTTCCATGTTGTGATGTTCGTACATTTGTATTGTGAGAGACGTTTCTGTTTTATTTGTGTTAATTGTATTTTTTACAGTGTGAGAGGTTACGATAGACTATTGTTTTTCTTTTTTCATTGTATTGTATGCCCTTCTTCGATATATTGCTTCTGAATATCCCTTTTGCATTTTCAATTCTTTTCTTAAATATTACATTGTCCTTTGTTCCAAAATATTGATTGCTTAAATGATTGAGTGTTGCTTAACGTTTGCACGTATAATCTTGCAAAAATATGACGTGGCTTGCCATGTAATGAAGCGCTTTGATTCCACGATTCAAAGGAAATTAGAAGTATTCAAAATGTTTGACTTGGAAATGACCAACAACCTAACGGAATTCCTAAAATAAAACTATTTCTCGTAAATTTACAGACAACACGTTGTCTTTTACGTGTACGTACTATGTCATTACCAATGGCATATGTTTAGTAGGGTTCGTGTTACTCGATCTTTAGTTTTATGTGTAAGTTTTGTAGATCGTTGTTGGTCCTTTTGTACTTTTTCTTTTGGCCATTGTGTTGTCTTCGATATACGGATTCTGATTACCCCTTTGGTATCTTCAAATTCTTTTTACACAATCATCGGACACTCCTGTCAAAAAGATTATAATCAGCAATGAAAAACTTATTCTATAATGCAGAGTACAATCGAGGTGCACAAGTGCAAATGTGTTACAAATGACGTTATATATGACACCTAATATCAGCGGTAATGGTCCGAAACGGTTGACACAAATAACCACGGATATGATCCACTTGTCGTAAGCACTTCCCGGTCCTTTACTCGTTCATGACTTATTACCAGGTCTGTAACTAGATTAACACGACGGGTGCCACTAGTGGAGCAGGAACTGCTTACCATTCCGCAGCACTTCCCCGGTTTCTAGGGGGGTTCGTGTTACTCGATCTTTAGTTTTATGTGTATGTTTTGTAGAGCGTTGTTTTTCCTCTTGTACTTTTTCATTGTGCTATCTGTTCTTTTCGATATTACGGATTCTGATTACCCCTGTGGTATCTTCAAACTCTTCTTATTTCATAGTAAAGGAAATCAACATGTACTTTTGCCAAAGTACAATCTCATAGAACAGGCACATCGGCATTTTCCGTAGGAAATCAGTCTCGTAGTGCAGTAATGTCAATTGAAACACATATTCTGACTATATTATTTCTGTCATTACATTTAAATTGTAATCACCATAGGTATCAAGTGTGATATAGGTAATCGACGACACTAAGTCACTTTTATTGTCATGGTTTCTAATTTTGTTGTCAATTATATTTTATAGAATTCCCTAATGATTGTATACTACTAACTTATTGCTTTCACAGCTGCACAAATCTTACTGTTTTTGATGTTTTATTCATGGAATTAGTATTTTTGTAATATACAGTGTTAATGTACATCCCTGTAGGTTACAAACGCGGTAATGAATGTCCCACGCTCGTCAAACCGTTAAATATCGTGACCTAAATTTCTGTAATAAACATATAAATAAAAACGTAGGCATCTAATTTAGTACGCATGACAAATTTTAGGAGCAAAGAACCAAATGACAAGCATGTAAGCAAGAATGCCAAAATAGCCTGAGGGATGAGACCTTCGATTTAATCATTTCTACATTATTTAGTAACTGTAAATTTCAATAATAAATATAGAAATACATATCTAATCTAATGCCGAAACACTGACTACAGGGCGGATGATACATTAGGGTATTAATAGTCCGTCCACCAGTAGAGGTATCGACCTAGTGATAGAAACACTGACGACAGGGCGGATGATACATTAGGGTATTAATAGTCCGTCCACCAGTAGAGGTATCGACCCAGTGATAGAAACACTGACTACAGGGCGGATGATACACTCGGGTACTAATAGTCCGTCCACCAGTAGAGGTATCGACCTAGTGATAGAAACACT
>MJUT01016710.1:23727-34329 GCA_002080005.1 Gigantidas platifrons
TGTACTCAATATTGCCAGTGTCTCTGGGTTGTCTGTTTTCTCTAACATTTATTTCTTCTGTGTATTGTACTCAATATTGCCAGTGTCTCTGGGTTGTCTGTTTTCTCTAACGTTTATTTGTTCTGTGTATTGTACTCAACATTGCCAGTGTCTCTGTGTTGTCGGTTTTCTCTAACGTTTATTTGTTTTGTGTATTGTGCTCAATATTGCCAGTGTCTCTGGGTTGTCTGTTTTCTCTTACGTTTATTTGTTCTGTGTATTGTACTCAATATTGCCAGTGACTCTGGGTTTTCGGTTTTCTCTAACGTTTATTTGTTCTGTGTAATGTACTCAATATTGCCAGTGTCTCTGTGTTGTCGGTTTTCTCTAACGTTTATTTGTTCTGTGTAATGTACTCAACATTGCCAGTGTCTCTGGGTTGTCGGTTTTCTCTTACGTTTATTTGTTCTGTGTATTGTACTCAATATTGCCAGTGTCTCTGTGTTGTCGGTTTTCTCTAACGTTTATTTGTTCTGTGTAATGTACTCAACATTGCCAGTGTCTCTAGGTTGTCGGTTTTCTCTTACGTTTATGTGTTCTGTGTAATGTACTCAATATTGCCAGTGTCTCTGGGTTGTCGGTTTTCTCTAACGTTTATTTGTTCTGTGTATTGTACTCAATATTGCCAGTGTCTCTGGGTTGTCGGTTTTCTCGAACGTTTATTTGTTCTGTGTATTGTACTCAATATTGCCAGTGTCTCTGGGTTGTCGGTTTTCTCGAACGTTTATTTGTTCTGTGTATTGTACTCAATATTGCCAGTGTCTCTGGGTTGTCTGTTTTCTCTAACGTTTATTTGTTCTGTGTATTGTACTCAATATTGCCAGTGTCTCTGGGTTGTCGGTTTTCTCGAACGTTAATTTGTTAATGCTCTTTTTGTATTTACATATTCTAAGTCAACCATTGGAATCTCCTGTATCTAAATTGCCATCGTAATGTTTGTCTCATGTCAAACTTTTTTATGGAGGATAATCTTCTCTGTGTATGTCATTAAATTTATACTACATGATATCACCAATCCCAAGATTAGGGTAAAAAGTCGAGACATCTCAAGTTGAAACATTGGAATCGTTTATATTGACATGTATTTTCTTTGCATACCGGTATCTATATACAATACATTACATTTGACATATGTGAGGGTTGATATTTTATTTCCAGGTGTAAAACATATGTGGGGGTCGGTATTTTATTGCCAGACTTAAAACATTTGTGAGGGTTGGTATTTTACTGCAAGGCGTAAAACATATGTGAGGGTTGGTATTTTACTGTCAGGCGTAAAACATTTGTGAGTGTTGGTATTTTACTGCCAGGCGTAAAACATGTGGGGGTTGGTATTTTACTGTCAGGCGTAAAACATATGTAAGGGTTGGTATTTTACTGTCAGGCGTAAAACATATGTGAGGGTTGGTATTTTACTGTCAGGCGTAAAACATATGTGAGGGTTGGTATTTTACTGTCAGGCGTAAAAAAATTGTGAGGGTTAATATTTTACTGCAAGGCGTAAAACATATGTGAGGGTTGGTATTTTACTGTCGGGCGTAAAACATTTGTGAGGGTTGGTATTTTACTGCCAGGCGTAAAACATATGTGATGGTTGGTATTTTACTGCCAGGCGTAAAACATATGTAAGGGTTGGTATTTTACTGCCAGGCGTAAAACATTTGTGAGGGTTGGTATTTTACTGCCAGGCGTAAAACATATGTGAGGGTTGGTATTTTACTGCCAGGCGAAAAACATTTGTGAGGGTTGGTATTTTACTGCCAGGCGTAAAACATTTGTGAGAGTTGGTATTTTACTGCCAGGCGTGAAACATATGTGAGGGTTGGTATTTTACTGCTACGCGTAAAACATATGCGAGGGATGGTATTTTACTGCCAGGCGTAAATCATTTGCATGACTGTATCATTTTACTAAGAGGGAGGTCCATAAAACTATCTGAAGACCACCACTGTTTGTTGAAGTGCCTTTACCATACCAAGAAAGTGAACGGACATGTATTTGTGTGTTAGGAGTATCGAATGTGTCTCTGTTTCCGCGAATTTTCAATCTGATTTTAGAACTGTTGCGACAATGCAGTATTTTTCGCCTTTTATTGTAATGGTAGCATATGCTATAAATAATGTGTTTTCTGAGGTCAGTAAACCCTTCAGGTTATATGATGTCAACCTAAATAAATATTATTAATCGTCTACGATTAGATTAATGTGATGGATATTTTTCTCTAATTAATACAGTATATATTAATAACCAAACTAGTTGTACATATATTGGGTGTAGTATATATCATATATAGATACATAAGTGTCAGAATGTTTACTTAATATACAGAATTAACATAAAATATATTTATAAGAGAATATATTAATGTCTTCATTCAACCTATCTGAATTTTGTTCTATTGTCATTAATTTATATTTAAAAAAAAGTACTGAAAATGTTGGTTGAAATCACTAAATGTCCTATAATGTATAGTAGGGCTCATGGTTGTGGTGTTTAAAGGTATATTGTCTACAACATTTTTATTTTTTCATACCCAAAATTATTGTTGTTTTCCGTACTGACCTTCATAAAATGAAGATTAAACACCGAATTATTGGCGAATACGCTACGAAACGTTAAGATTTAAACAAGCGTGACAATCATGAAGTGTTTGAATCTTAACAGTATTTTCCTTACCTCAAAGCTAAACCCCCGAGAATTCCAAACTTCCGTTTTTACTTTTACTTTCACTTTGAATTTCTGTTATCCGAACAATAATTCCGATAACGATAGTTTTGGGTCTTTTTTGCCAAAAAAGAACACCAATCGTATATTTTGTAGCATAACTGTTTAATGATAGCTTAAACAAATCATTAATGGACAGTTAAAAATTTTCAAAAAAATCGTAGACAATATCTAAATAACGCCATTTCAAAGCAATCATTTAATTGCATTAGGCAATTTTATTTTATTTTTATCATTCAAATGCACATAATCATAAATAAATTATTCAACAGGGCGTAATGATCATCAGGTGAAATGACATGGGGGTTTAATAGACCATTTCTGACTGAGTTATTTCCCAGTAAGACAGACATAAGTCTGATTTTTTTTTCAAGGTTCATATATTCCCAAATAAGGAGAAAATTATTCTAAACAAAACGGCTATTAAACAGGAAATAATTATATGTTGCATACTCTAACTGTTTACTTCAAATAAAATCACATTAATTGAATTTTCTCATTGCAAAACAAAATGTGTCTCAACGCGTACCTCTTTAAACGGCATTTACATTGGTTGTTGTAAATGTCTTCATTGTTCAACGCCACTTTCAACAATATTTCAGCTGTAGCCGTCAGTTTTATTGGTGGAGGAAACCGGAGTAACCGGAGAAAACCACCGACCTGTCGCACATACATTGGGATTAACTACAATAATGTACAATCTACGTCAACATTTGTGTCATTAGTGTAGACTGTAATGGAGTGAGTGATCAGTTATTGTTTAACGCCAAGTTAGGAATTTTCCAGCTATATCATGGCGAGAACACGCTTTATTTCAATGAGATAACGATGAAGTTCTCTTTGTACTAGACCAGCACGCTTAATGTGATCTTCATAGTACTAACCCACTGAAATAACAGTGAGTGGTTAGATATGTCGCTCCACTCGATCGCCTTATCCTACTTCTTGCTCTTGCTAATTAATATTGGGTGGTTATAGGAGAAGCAATAAATACAATTTTATAATCGGGATTCGAATCCATGATCTAGAACACTCGAGACGAGCACTCTGAGAATGACACAACTGAAGCGGTTGAGCGAAATGTGGTAAACAAATGTCAAGAAAAGTTAAATTTAAGCATAATTTGAAATTGTAATTTATGGTTTTCTGTTGATTAAAATTATTTCTCCCATTATTACGGCGTTTTAACCCCGCTGAACAAGTGGTGGAAAAATCTGTACTCCTCTAGAGGATTAAAATGTCTCGTTCCTTTCCCCGCATTAATTTCAAACGCATTAATTTGAAATTTTGAAATAAAGTTCGTGTTAAATAATGGGAGAAGCAAATTCTCCTTCAGTTGCCCGTGGGTTACGATATTTCTCCACTCTCGAGAGTTAAATTTACGGCTTGTGGTTAAAATTTTAAAACTAACTCTCTTAAGTGGAGAAATATCGTAACCCACGGGCAACTGAAGGAGAATCTATATATATTCCTGTCGTCTGCTCAGCTGATGTTGGCTTGTCTGATAATATCTAATATATTAAATGTGTTAACTATATATTCTTGTCGTCTGCTCAGCTAGTGTTGGCTTTGGGGACAATATCTAATATATTAAATATGTGAATTATATATTCTTGTTGTCTGCTCAGCTGATGCTGGCTTGATTGATAATATCTAATATATTAAATATGTTAACTATATATTCTTGTCGTCTGTTCAGTTAGTGTTGGCTTGGGGGACAATATCTAATATATTAAATATGTTAATTATATATTCTTCTCGTCTGATCGGCTGATGTTGGCTTGACTGACAATATCTAATATATTAACTATGTTTGATTTATCGATGAGTTTATCAACCAAAGAACTTAATCTTCGTTATCAAACGTTCCATTCTTTTGCACTTAAATCCTCAAATTCTTGAAAGGGACTACAGTAAACATCATCTTATGGTAGTTATATTTACATCTAACGTAACCTATCTAGCATATCCCCACTAAAGTTGGTGAGTAAAAACCTCCACTGTGCCGAGGTGCACTCGGTATTGCTTTCTATAAAACAGTTTGCTAGTTGCTACCGTAATGGCGGTGCGTGATATCCACGTGCTACTACAGTTTTCAACTCTAATGAAATGTCCAACAAGAAAACTGAAAATTTTAATATCTCAAGTGGCGCTAAACACCAATATTTCTTCCCAATCAAATTAAATTAAGGTGGCTGTAACGTGGGCTATTGGTGTTTATCAGCACTGTCAGCAATTTGTCATAACATGACTACCAGACTTGATGGCGGTGAGGGGGGAGTTAAGTCCGGTTAGTGGTGTTATGATAGTACTCTAAAGTCAACGATTTGACCATCCATGCCCCCTCTGCTTACATCTAGCTGTTTACGTTGCGTGTTTATACATGTTTTATGTTCTTTTCACATCCGGCAATGAATGATTAAAAATTTAAAATGTGACTCTTTGTCAACTACAATGTGCATTAAACTAAAGCATCAGTATAAATTTAAGATAAGTAAGAGCGTTTCCCCTTTGTTCAGTTCTAGGTCAAGTCAAATATTATCCATTGCTAATCTAGATCTTGCTATCTGGATTACATACATGTAACAGTTAAAAAGTGACGCCAACCTAATAAAATAAAATAAAATTAAATTAAATTAAATTAAATTAAATTAAATTAAAAAAACAAAAAAACACTACATTGTCGGAACTATTCCAAAATCAATCAAAAATCGTACACACAGAGGCAAGAATCGATACCCTTAAATTACTAACACAGAGGCAAGAATCGATACCCTTAAATTACTAACACAGAGGCAAGAATCGATACCCTTAAATTACTAACACAGAGGCAAGAATCGATACCCTTAAATTACTAACACAGAGGCAAGAATCGATACCCTTAAATTACTAACACAGAGGCAAGAATCGATACCCTTAAATTACTGACACAGAGGCAAGAATCGATACCCTTAAATTACAGACACAGAGGCAAGAATCGAAACCCTTAAATTACTAAAACAGAGGCAAGAATCGATACCCTTAAATTACTATCACAGAGGCAAGAATCGATACCCTTAAATTACTAACACAGAGGCAAGAATCGATACCCTTAAATTACTAACACAGAGGCAAGAATCGATACCCTTAAATTACTAACACAGAGGCAAGAATCGATACCCTTAAATTACTAACACAGAGGCAAGAATCGATACCCTTAAATTACTAACACAGAGGCAAGAATCGATACCCTTAAATTACTAACACAGAGGCAAGAATCGATACCCTTAAATTACTAACACACGTATAGGAAAACAAGTCGTAGCCATTTGCATTCCTCTTTACATAAATACGAAATTAAATTCCATACACATGACTGCTCAATTCTTGGTACAGGCGTTTCAATAAAATAGTGGCGGTATTAAACTAAGTTAATGGGTCAACCTCGCCTATTGATGAAATGTTGCGTCGTGTTAATTTTTTTTTTTTTTTAAACGTCGTTAAGTATATTAATAGATAGAGTAAAACAGGCTAAATAATCCGATTTAATTTTCTTTCTGTGTTGATTGATTGAATTAATAGCAATCAATAGCTATAGACGGACAGACGGAGCATATGTTCGTTACACCATAATATTTGCCATTAATTATGAATTGACTGTATGTTTTGTTATCTGTGAATCCTGAACATTCTACCATGATTCTTTTTTATATCTAGTATATACACTGGATAAATAATCATTTAAGCGGAATATTGGTACATATGCGAATGCATATATGTAAAGAATGTATACTCCCTAAGGGATCCCAAACTGGTGTATAAAAATATGATCTAGTTTCGCCGCTAAAAGGTACAATCCACCGAATGGACGTCCGTTTGCTTTGCAAGATTAATCAAAGATACAACTCGCTGTTGGGAAAGGGTGCACTTGTTTGGATAATGTCACGCTCCTTTCACGTTAATGACAACTCTTAAGGCTTACTATTTGTCAATAAATTGCATGAACAATACAATGTACCTTTTTACCCATACTGTTTATTTTATTACTATAACAATGTTAATAAGTAAACATTTGAATGAACTGTTTTATTTTAATTATGTATTGTATTATTACAGATATGCAGCTGAGTGCTTCAGAGAAGATTATTTTGTACTCAGAAGAGTTTAAAGATACCAAAGGGGTAATCAGAATCCGTAAGTCGAAGGACAGACAACATAATGACCATAAGAAAGGAGACAAAAGTACAAACAACGATCTGCAAAACATACACATTAAAAACCAAAGATCGAATAACACTAATCCTACTAAAACAGGGGTGAGCTCATGTGCTCCGGAAGGGTAAGCAATTCCAGCTCCACTAGTGACACCCATCGTGTTAATCTAGCTACAAACCCGGTGATAAGTCATGAATGAGGAACGGACCGGGAAATGTTTACTAACTGTGATAATCTCTGTCAATCTAGCTACAAACCTGGTGATAAGTCACGAATGAGGAACGGACCGGGAAGTGTTTACTAACTGTGATAATCTCTGTCAATAAAGTTCTTCCTATTGTTATTATAGCTTGTAACAGCTGCTAAAGGGTAAAGTATGTTACGATTGGTCGTTGATGGCCCGTTAAAAGGCAGATTTCGCTCTCTGATTCATTGAGGTTGTGGTTATGGTGTCTAGCGCCACCTTCAATGATATTTCAGTTTTTTCGTAACGGTTGATTCAATGAATGGTTGTTGTTGGGTTATATGAGTAACACGGCGGGTGACATAAGAGGCAGGAACTGATTAATTTCTCGATTATTTGGGTTCATCCTCGACTTTGAGGGGGGGGATATTTTTCTGTGGTGTGATGTAATATTTTTTCTGTTTTCGATCTGTGCCTTGTTCCCAATGTTGCCTGTATATCTATATTGTCCATTGTAAATAGCCTGTTCGGTTATTTAAGTACGGTGACATTGTTTATATTCAGGTCTGGATTTGATATGGTCACTAGATCAGTTGTTTTCCGAATATACATATACACGCATAGTGTTGATCATATTAAGAAGATATGTATATACAGTTATATGTGAGGGTTGGCCTTTAACACAGATGTGGGGGGGGAAACACTCACACGACGACACCATTTCACTTAAAAGGGCTGTTTGTGTCCAAAATATTACTCTCACCCTGCCACATGTTATTTAATGTTCTTTACCTCGTATAAGTAATATTTATTCCACGGTTTTCCGATGTAAACGGTTTCCAACAATCGAGCCCGAAGAGTGACATTGTTTAACCGTTTAACTCTAGAAACTGTGGTATAAATGTTTAACCGTTTAACTCTAGAAACTGTGGTATAAATGTTTAACCGTTTAACTCTGGAAACTGTGGTATAAATGTTTAACCGTTTAACTCTAGAAACTGTGGTATAAATGTTTAACCGTTTAACTCTAGAAACTGTGGTATAAATGTTTAACCGTTTAACTCTAGAAACCGTGGTATAAATGTTTAACGTTTAACTCTAGAAACTGTGGTATAAATGTTTAACCGTTTAACTCTAGAAACTGTGGTATAAATATTTAACCGTTTAACTCTAGAAACTGTGGTATAAATGATTTGTAACATGAAACAATGCAATATCACATCTAGGTTGCTGATTAATGCACGGCTCTCTGACAGTAATAAATATAGATTATAACATGGCCATTTCCATATCGGTCCCGGTATCATCCCGAGACTTTCATATCAGCCCAAGGCGAGAGCCGCGGGCTGATATGGGTCGAGGGATGATACCAGGACCTATATGGAAAAGGCTATGATATAATCTGTTTATCACATATTTAACCATGACTGAAATAAATAAATTGTAAATGAATAAATGAATTTATGTTTAATCATCAACATAACAACAAAATAAATAACGTGTAAAAATCAACAAAATAATTCACCGTATTTATCACAGGTATTGAACATAACCTTTCAATAACTATAAATCAGACTTCCAATTCATATCATTTGTGCCATAAAAAATGATTGTCACATTTCCCTGGATATTTGAGTATGGGAATTGTGTTATTTTGGAGTTGGGCAAATTGGGAGCCAAAACAATAGCGGTTTGCGTATTAGAGTTATTATTAGTAACCGTTGACTGGACAGAGTTATTACTGATGAAAATTAGAGTAACTGTTTTATTTTCATAGTTCTTAATAGTCGATACGATGGAGTAAATATCTACATTCGCCATCACTAAAATATCTACTGATGAAATCTTGGATACATTTCAATGAATCGGGTTCGTAATCCTGTTTGAATTTCGTGCGCGCTGAAAAAAAATCTTGCCAGGTGCATGTACATTTCCTAGACTCCAATATATTGAGGATTACGTTGTTCTCCCACTGTTGATAACCAATCCTTGAATATCCTTATGTTACTCTCAGTTTTACGTTTTGTATTGATATTTTTCATCTCCGTTTTATCGGTTTTGTTTGCTTACTTGTCACAATGACGTCATCGACGCAGGGCACAATAACCGGTTATTTGCCCCGGGCACTGATATGGATCGGGAACGTCTTCGTTTATCACACATGCAAAACAGTACGGATAACGTACAAATATGTGATAAAACTATATCCCAGATTTGAAGTGTGCAATATCTCGTATCTGCGTCTGTTATTTCAAAAGTTATTAGCTGTTGCTTACGCTCTGGTATATAAATCATAAAAAGATCAAAGGAAAAGAAGGCAGTCATGTGATAAATTTACATAATACATGAAAAATGGGTTAGACATTGCCTCGTTGTCCTCTATTTTTGGCTTTAGCTCATGGTATTCTTGAATTGGAACAATGATTTAAAAATCAAGTTGATCTGTCAGATAAATCTAAATAGTCTTCTGTGTCTTTGTGAAGGATATATCAGAACTTTATTCCTGAATGAATCATGAATACCTTGAGGTTAGTATTGTGATTAGAGTCTTACGAAATTTTACGAAGATTTTGTCATTAACAAAACAAACAATGTAATCTAGAAGAAAATATAATAACAATTTCACCCACATAATATTCTTCTAATTTTATTAGTTTGTTACAAATGTGATAATATATTGTAAGGACATAATGCGTTCATCATTTTTTCATTGTGCAATTTAAGATTACAAAACAACTGCGCAGTATTTAGTGTATCAACTGTCGTGAAAAAAAAACATGACGTCGTTTGATATTTTTTACTTATTAATCTCCCTATTATCAGTTATCACATTACAATGAATAGCACGTGAGATGGATCTAAAGTAGCCTAATCTCATAAATCTGCGGTTTAGTAATACATGTACTTTCTGATTAAAAAGCATCAAATAGCTGAATGTATGAGAATATTTTGCATTGATACCAGTGTACTTAAAGATGTGAGTCGTGTTTATTGAAATATTATACCTGTTTGTAATTAATTTTTCTTGCATTTCTAAATATCTGACTTGTCTACACTTAATCTTTACACTGTCATTTCTCATGAAAGATCAAAAACCCGTTTAAAAGAAATTGTTGACTACGCATTTTTTTTTAAATGTAATTCTGGGTCACGAATTAACTTATTTTGTAAACAATGCTGGAATTGCTAATCGATAAAATATGTATCGTGCTCGTAAGCATATATTTCATATAAATGTCGACATTCCTATGGGAACAAACTGTTCCCTCTCCTGGCAAATCTTTTCTTTAACTCCTATGAGGCAGAATTTATGCAAAATAGATACAGAAGCTAAAGTCTTTAATCTCACTATTAGGTATATAGAACTGGATTGCATTAATATACCCCAAACAACATGAAATAAAAGAAAAAAACAGGAACACACAAAATACAACGGCATATACCAAAGTAAATCAGTTTCT
>MJUT01016715.1:0-42534 GCA_002080005.1 Gigantidas platifrons
AAGTCATGGCGGCGATCGTAAACTTTGGAAGTGAAGACTTTACCGTTTTTAGGTACGCATAGAACGCAGTCTTAAGCTTTAAAAGGATAATTTGTAGGTGGGGTGCGTCTTATGCATAGGAGCAAGTATCAGACACTTTTTTTCAGGTCACGCAGAGAGTTGCCGGTAGCATTGCTTCGTGTTCACTGACGGCAATATTCCCAATGATTGGTGATTTATTGTTCAAATAACATTAATTGTGTTCATTACATATGTGTTATCTAAAATAAAATTGCATAAAAATTACATTTATTGCTTTTTCATTGACTTTATTAAAGGTATGTAAATATTCTCGATGTTTGTCAATAATCATGCATGTACATTGGTGTCGTTGTTCGGAACTAATTGTCCATACGAATGCAGGAATAACTGTCAAATGTTTGCTACCAGATGTGTGATATTTTACTTTTTTCAATCTATTTTTTCCTGGGGTAAAATTACTTGTGTTTGGGTACTGAATCTTTGTTTGAATTATCGATTTTACAGCACTTCAGCAGTTGACAAGGTGAAGGACAGTATATTGTATAACAAGGTGTGAAAAGATAATTGAACTTACTGGGACACCTGTCAATATTATATAATATAGTGTAGCAGTGGCACAATATGAGTACATTTGAAAAGAAATTATAATCCCTTTGATCAGGTCTTAATTAATGTTATTACTTTTGTATTGTTTTCACTTTCTTTGAATCGATCGTAATTACTTCCTATTTCAAGCTTGACCCAAGCTTGCCTGTCTTTGATCACATAAACGGTTCATTATTTGATGAATTAATACTGACTAAAGATTAAACATATCTACATATTTATTATTTAAAACAACCATAATTCACGTAAAGAACGACAAAAAAATCAACTGCTCCATCCGTATCGTTTTCGTTGCAGTTTTGAACTTGTTTTCAAATTAAACATTACCGATAAACTTCCTGCATTCACAAAACAGCTAATTTTCGCTTGCAAAATGGAGAATAATTAGTCTAAACTCTATTAACAAAACTAATTTAACATTTCCCTGTCTGAAATTTATCAAAAATACATGGATTAACAAATACGTGATCTGTGCTAAGCAGTATTTTGCCGTTTGAACGAGGATTTCTGCCGTGAATTTTCTACTGAATTTCCTGCGTTCTATAGATAGGAACAAGTATTATGTGTAACAAAAATAACTTGAAATGTAAGAGAAATATGGCTTGTTATTTCAATTACTTTGTTGACTCTGTAGAATGTTCGAATGATAATGTTATTCTGAAAAATCATGATGAGAAGGAGATACAAATAGTTTCCATAGAACGACTCACGGGGCGAACGGGATTCGGGGCGAAACAACCCGGATTCGTATATAATAGCCAGACAATGTCAATGAAAGTTCTTTAAACATTTGTTCAACACATTTCTGTCATATCCTTGAAAAAAATGTTAAAAAGAAGCAGAAGAATTTATTGTGAAATTCCTCCATGTATCAGTACACACCCAGAAGGAAGATATACGAGGAAAAAAGGCAGACTACTCATTCTTCTACTGACGTTTCAAAATGTTATTTCAGTCAGAGAGAATTTTGGCATTATTCTACCTGTACAAACTCGTAAGTGTATTAGACAGTAGATTGAAAGTTTTTAGTTTTTTCAGTCATTCCAACAAACAGTATGCACTAGTGAAGCAGCAACTTCTTTTAGAGAATCATACACCAACTAGTAGTTATTTATCTGATGAATCTGACACTCATACCAGACAACACACTCATAACTACTACTTAGCACACACAGACAAACAAAGACACCTTTACTCATTTTAAGAACATTCAAGACCAATAACCTAGTTGAATATTTAACCTTGTACACTGCACTACTATAGAGTGCTTCAAGCAGCAGATAATGGCATCTGCTCTCCATAGACTAGTCTCCTCAAATATTAGAAACAGAAAACACTGTGTATAGTTTTAACCCTAAATGTATAGTACACAAACGATATGAAAAGAATCTTTTGGTTTCTGTGTATATATATTGTTGCTAAAATTCCGACAGTTATTTTTATATCCCACCCATACATCGTGACATACATGGCAAAAGTTAACACCCTTGCCCGGTATGTAATCGTCAAGCTTGATGGTGCACTGAACTACAAATGAGAAGAAGAAGCATAACTGTAAGATTTTCACAAAAAAAAAAAAATAATAATTTGCTATCAAAATTATATGAACATTGAAAATTTGCTCTAATGTTCATTGACTGAATACCAACATAACCAAAATGAAGCAATGTTGGTGGAACAATTTTGTGTCATGTATGTTGATTTTATGAAAAAAGTGAAATAACAGTAAAATTTCACTTACACATTTTAGTAATTCACTGCTATTAATGTAACTGTTGTCATTCTTATATTTAGTTATTAAATGTATCTAAATTTGGCTGTTCAGCTGTTTGTGTCAATGGCAGAAAAAATGTTTACATCTAGACCAAAAGAATCCATATCAGCGATTTCAGATAATGATACTTGTTTGTCAAAAGTACATGTACAAACAAATGTAATACCAAATTTCCTCTTTGTTCAAATGATGGCTGCATGTCATCCTTCAATACTCACCAAGAAGTACACGATCATGCTATCCTTGATGAGTGCAATGTACAATCAGAAAAGATAAAGAAATCGGATGTGCTAAATACACATTATATTAAAAGATTGTCTGAGGCACATATTACTTCCAAAGAAGTCACAATTTCTGGTAACTGTTCTGAGATTGAAAGCAATCAAACTCTTTCTCAAGGCTGGGGAATTAAATTGGAAAGTAAAAACAAAAGATTCACTGAAAACCAAAAGAGTTTTTTGATTGAGAAGTTTAACATTGCAGTTCAGACAGGATGCAGAGAAGACCCTGAAAATGTTTCAACATAAAGAATGCTGATGGCTCAAGGCACTTTTCATCACCTCGCAGCAGATTACCAGCTTTTTTCTCTAAACATTGTCGAAAGAATGAAACTATGAGAGAACAGACCATTTCTGACCTTAAGAACACTTTTATAGTGTAGGGTCAATTTACATGTAATCAGTAATGTTACTACTATTAACCTGTTATGTTAATACTCATGAAATAGTTCATTTAACAATCAACATATAGGACAATCACAAACATACCTAATATTGAAAAGCAGGTTTAAAATATAGATATTTTACTTCCAGTAGAAGATTTCCATCACGTATTTGTTAATCCATGTATTTTTGATAAATTTCAGACAGGGAAATGTTAAGTTAGTTTTGTTAAAAGAATTTAGACTAATTATTCTCCATTTTGCAAGCGAAAATTAGCTGTTTTGTGAATGCAGGAAGTTTATCGGTAATGTTTAATTTGAAAACAAGTTCAAAACTGCAACGAAAACGATACGGATTTATTATTGACACCCATTATTTAGTGAAACATTATGGAGTGAGGGAGGTGCATACTCATGGTAGACATTGCATCCAACAATGGCACTATAATAGAGGTTTATATATAATTGTAAACAAAATAATCAACGTTAACTGTTGACTGTTATCATCATTGTAAGCTTAAAGACACTGATGTCTGGTATTGCTATGAGTGAATACTTGTTGCTTAACGCCAACTCATCAATGTTGCAGCTATATCATGGCGAGAACAAGTACATTATCAAGGAGATGATGATGAGGTCCACTTTGTACTAGACCAACATGATTAATTGGATTGTTATCGTGCCAACTCACTGAAACAACAGTCCGCGGATAGACATGCCGTCTCATTCGGACACATTATCCTGATTTCGTCCCAACCAGCCTTTCTTTTGAATGCTTTTAAATAGTCGTTGTTTTGACCCGATCGGTGCTCGAATCCACGATCTACTGCATTAGAGGAGAACACTCATTACACCACCGATGCGGTTGTTATTGCTTTGTAGGAATATGAATCGATTATATCTTTCTATTATGACACCCTGTACATGCTAATAAGTCTTGTTGGGTCGTTGATAATCACTGAATGAACTTTATTGTGGTACATTGCTGCTAACAATCATTTATACATCTCAAATACATCTTGAATCTAAAATGCATTTGTCATTAATGAAAAAATCCATCGGTTTCGCCTAACATCCTTGTTTTTAGTAATAATAGAAGTTGCAGATATTGAAATTCTAAAATCATGTATTCAGACGTAACACACTGCTATTTAGTAGACGTTAGAACAAATCATGAGTACTTTATACCTGTGCTACATATCATGCCGTTATATCCACGTGTACACCCACCAGGAGGGCATATGCCATCAATAGGATTACAAGGTTGGTTGAAACAATGACAAGTTCCGGTACATCTATTTCCAAATTTTCCTGATTCACACTCTGTAAACAACAGTCGTACAATTTAGTATTTTGATTTTGCAATGATAGATCGATAGAGTAATAAAGAATTGGAGACAACATTATTTTGCTTATGATGTATCTATTAAACGGTTATCTGTTATATACGGATATATGTCTCTTAAGGTATCCCGTTTGACACGAATATAGCACAATTTGTAATGGTAATATGAATATTGCTAGTGTGTGCCCTTAGATTGGCAGTAAAAATACAGTAGAAAAGATAATTAAAACAAAAGATGTTTAGTCAAGAAAAATATGCAGTTGGTCATGCCTTCATCGGGAAAATGTTGTTTACATTGTCGGTCTATATACTACGATCCAACGATGCACTCTTACAAGTACTTTTGTTTTGTTCTACAGCTACGGACCGAAATAAATCGGCAAATCGTAGAAACAAGCAATGTTTTGGACTTCTATGTTATAATATCATGCAAACAGTCAAACTGTTATAATAATACCTAAATCACACTTAGGTTGTCCAGGCTGCCGTCCAGGTTCACACCCAGAGGTATCTGTACACACACCATACTCCTTATCACAGGAATCTGATAAACACCCATCACATGATTGATTACAGTTGTAACCATAGTAACCAAGACTACATTCTATAATAAAAAGAAAATAACAAAGATTGCATTCTACAGCAAAATGGTAACAACTAAGATTGCATTCTACAATAAAATGGTAGCAACTAAGATTACATTCTACAATAAAATGGCAACAACTAAGATTACATTCTACAATAAAATGGTAACAACTAAGATTACATTCTACAATAAAATGGCAACAACTAAGATTACATTCTACAATAAAATGGTAACAACTAAGATTACATTCTACAATACAATGGCAACAACTAAGGTTGCATTTTATAATATGACCACAGCAACCAAGACTACATTATATAATGTGACATTAATACCTAATAGTCCATTATATATTGTAACCAAAGTAACGAAAGCTACATTATATATTGTAACCAAAGTAACGAAAGCTACATTATATATTGAATCCACAGTAACCAATATTATATTATTTAATGTAATAGTTACTAAAGCTATGTTTAATAATGAAACAATTATAGCCAGCATCACATCCTATAGTTTTCTCCACCAATAAAACTGACTGCCATGATCTAACTGAAATATTACTGAAAGGGACGTTACATACCATATCCAGCACACATACCATAGTAACCAATATTGCCTTGAATAACATGTGCGTGATGTAACCACACTCTAAGCATTACACCACCGATGCGGTTTCTATATTTATATTATCATCTTATGGTTAAAATATGTTGATCAATGGCTTTCAGAATTTAAATCTATTACGAATATATTTTTCCTGTTGGTACCTTAAACATGCTGAACACATAAATCCACGCGTTTCGCTTGGTTTACATTCTGGAAATGTAAATACTTGTAAATCTATATGGCATAGATAATTAGGATTTATCATTTGACTATAAGTATTTCTTTTATCTGATTGGCTAAAAAATATAAGATTATATTTATAGAACTTCATGAATACTGCTTAAGCTTTCAATTTCCGAACAAAAAAGATTATTTTAGTTCTTTAATTGAGGAGCATTTGGAACGTTATATTAACCTCACGTGACTCTAAAATCGGAAAACCTTTCCTTTTAATTTTATCGTCACGTGAGTTTAATATAACGTTTCAAAGGCTCCCCTGGAACGATCTAAATTAATCTTTGTTGTATTCATAAATCTGTTTTGTTACCATTCAAACTTACAAAAAAACACATGTCGTGTTTAATGCCAATTTAAGAAAAACATGACCTAGAGGACATTAATAACAGTTACAGCTTTGGCCTCTGTAAATATCATATATCTTGGAACGATAGATCCTCATATTACATATTGTATACCTGTGCTGCAGTTATTGCTTGTATATCCTCTCTTACACCCACCAGTATGACACGTGCCAGCTATGGGATCACATGGTTGGTTAATGCAATGGCACGTTTCTCTGCAGTTATTTCCGTATTTTCTTGAGTCACACACGGCAAGTAACGACCGTAACATTATACACGTTGTCTGTCTGGAAGTACTGATTCAATAAAACAGAAATAGATGGAATTTACATTACAGAAATATTGCTGACTTTCAATTGCCAGATGTGCAGACAGTCTTTACGGGTATGTTTTCTTCACTATAAAACATGCATTTTTTATTAAAAATCAGGAAGAAATATTGTACTCAATGTGGCTACTGTGACAATAAATGTTAGAAGAGGCAATCAAAAATGAACAATCCAGAGTCAATGGCAACATTTGGAAAACTAGAAACAGGCCGAAGACAAACACAACAAAAACACAACATAATACAGAAAACTAAAACGATGAGCAACACAGACCCCCACCAACACCGGGCATGATCATCGGTACTCGCGTAGGGTAAGCATATTTTGCACCTCATAAGAAACCCGCCAGGTTACTCATACGATCAATACGTGTTTATCATCACTATATGGAAACAAACACAAAAATCATAAGCAAAACCCCCACAAACAGCTGAGGATGAAGACGAACGGAATATCGTTTTTATGCAGAACAAAAAACGCAAAGATATATGATATGAAAAATAAGACATAATTATATGAAGAGTGGCAGGGTTACGCTAGTTGTATTTGCACAACCGAGAGAAATTTATTATTAATGTAATTATTATTAAACACAAGGATCTCCTCACTCACACATAGGTGACATTAGCCGAATTTGGTTATATTTAGGCCCTTTTTGATTTTGACAATGCATGATGAAGGTTATTCTGATAACGCGTCATGCACACTGCATTATATACCTACGTTTTTATTGGTATCACTGGGTCGATGTATCGTCTGAATAGCCCCCCCCCCCTCCCCCGAGGGTATCACCCGTCCAGTAGACAGCGTTAGGCACTTATATTTGCTGATGAAAGTTTCAGTTCCTGCAAAGTGTAATTATTATTAAAACTAATATTCGCCTCCCTCGGCCATAGGTGTACTTAGCCGGAATATATTTCAGATTATCTGATTTTCCAACATTTCGATCTGAATCGTGTCTGATGAAAGGTACTCCTGGAACGCGTCGTCAGCACTAAATTATATATCTATATACATATGTCAATTACATAAAACAATGAAAGCATTAGGAATTATGAGAAAAATCGTGATTATAATTACTAAAGTAAACCTATTATCTTCGCCAATTCTGAAGAAGCATATTGATTTTGTCACGTCCGTCAATCCGTCATAAAACTCATGAACGGTGACTCCTAAATTTGTAATGGGAATTTCTTAAGATCTTTTATCTGTATATTTACTTATCTAGATGCTGGCTATTATTGTAATTGTGTATTGGTGATTATTACTCATTGGGAAAATATACCAAACTTACCCATTTCACATGAGTCCCCATCTAGTCCTATCTTACAACCGTCTGTACATACACCGGTGACAGTATCACATATATTATTTAGACAGTTGTCTGGATTACAATCCCAAGCACAGCTACCATTACCGGGATAGCAATGTCCACTAACACAGTTAACAGGGAAGGACTTACTACAGTCGGTATCCCACAATCCTTTATAGCAACCTACATAAGAAACATGATTTACTACATTAAATACCACATCACCCTTTATATATTGTATACTCAGGTGAGCGTCCGGACTCAATCGGCATCGACTGATGTCATTATCCGATATCACGGTCCGATTTAAGGGGATTCTCAGATCAATGGCTAAAGCATTAGTTAGTGTTAGTTCATACGTCAGTGATGTCATTGGACGTCGATTTGTGAAAGTGAGGAATGGTCATATATTTTAGAATTGAACGCCGATTTGACAATTTGAAAAAAACAACAGAGATTTGAGAATTGGAAACAGATGTCTGTGACTTTGATTTGAGGACTAGACGTCGATGAGAGGCTGGACGTCGATCTGAGACTTACATATATACATAAAATAACGCCATATAGCTCTAATAAGTGCTTACTAGTAACATACATTTAAATACGACAACGTACCGTTTTATTTCAGAGTTGACATAATACAAGAAAACAGAAAACAAAAATACCACAATGTCAGAAAATCTCCAAAATCCAATAGCAAATTCTTAGAAAGAGTCAAAATTAATACCACCAACTCCTAAATACGTGACCCTCACTTTCCTCCCTTAGTAGAAGCTCTTCAATCACATGTGATGGGACTAGGTTTAGTGGCCCATGCATTCCATTATTCAGTCTAGAATGTGCCCTGTATTATTTATTGAAGAGTACATTTTACACTTTGAGTGAGTAAAATATTGTGTTTAACCTCAACTTCAACAAATCCCAATTTTAAAGTTAATTGATTGAGTACCTAATCATTGAATAAAACTGTTTCTTTTCGCAATGTTCTGACACTTCTTTCTATTGGATGGTACTGATCGAAAGCCTTACGTCTAAAGAGTGTGAGTGATATGGCCTCTTTAAGGTTAATTTACTCAGAGGGGATGCTGAGGGCTATCAGATTAGTTTAACTCACTATCCCTAATTGAAAGGCCTCTTAGGACTAATCCAGAACAATGAGTGGTCATGTATATGTGAATTTGGAGTTTCTATTTTGACTTTGTCTATGATTTTTGTTGGATTTTGTAATGGTCCCGACACTGTGGTGCAGTGAACTCTTAATACACCAGATTTCTGCATAAAACTCAACACCCAATAGTTTTGGTAATCTTACCTGTATAAACCGACTATCTGTTTATTCCGAACGCAAATGTTGCTCCCATAGAAGATTACCACTCTGAACTAAATTTGGCAGACTAACATTGAGAAGTAACAATCCCATTATGTATATATCACCCCACCATGTGTTGAGATATTCCAAGTGACAGCGAGGGAAATTTCTAATATATATATATAGTTCTTCCTCATTTTGTCATTGTGTGGCATTCGTGTTGCTCAATATATAGTTTTTTTTCTGTAATGTTGTCTGAATCATTAAATATTGTTTTTGTCTTTTGGTCGTTGTATTGTCTGTCCTTCTTTGATTTACAGCTTCTGATTACCACCCTTGTATTTTCAAACTCTTCCTATGCTTGTCGCGCACTAATTAACTATATAACACCATAAATTTCTACATGACAGTTCTAATATCACTGTATCACTGTATCCTGGAGAATTATAGTCTGACGTATCATTACATTCATTATATATAATAATATATTATCCTAAGTGGTTACAATGGACATACTGGAGTATGGATGGAAGTCCTGGACCCTCGTGATGGTAGCAAAGGTAGCCATCAGTCTTTGATGTGCTTGAGTTGCTGATGCACAGTGAATAATCTGAAAGTCGGTGAGGGGCTGCAATGCATATTATATAAGACTCTTGTTGTTTTGTTGTTATTTATTAGACAAATCTAACCAAATACCATGTGCAAAATATAACCTACAAGACGATGTGAATGGGATGAACCATTGCATACACAACTTCGTATGACTTAATAAAAGTAATAATACATTAAAACTATGACACCTTTCGATACACGCAAATGAGTTATAGTTGCTTAACGCCAAGTGAGCAATTCTTCAGCTATATCATGGCGAGGAAAAGTTACATTTCAATGAGATACTGAAATTCGCTTTGTACTAAGCTAACACGCAAAGTTAGATATGTATAGTGCTAGTTCACTGTAACAACAGTAACGTGTAGACATGTTCCTCTAGTTGGACACATTATCCTGCTTCACTCTTACATCTTAGTGATGAGTGACTAGCAGAGAAGCAACAAATTCCTATTTTAGTCTTTGGGGCTCAAGGACACGCTCAGCCATACTAGAGGTGATCACCTATGCAATCTCTTTTGCACAAAAACCTTACAATATAATAATATGATCAATGTGGACATGATGTAAGCGCATGACTAATGAACATAACTATCATAAAATTCATGTACTTGGTCTTGTCGACATTAATTATAATGTCATTAATTACACGAAGAAGGAAAGATAAAATAAAATTCAAATGGAGAATTTGGTAATAAAACCTACTGTTGCCCCGGTAATATATCTTGACATTTGTGACATATACAGTATCAACAACAAATGTCAACATCCACCACGTAAAATAATCTGGAGGTGGATATCCTGTCATAGCACATGATCCATTACTAAGGCTATGTGTAGGTCCACCAGTAATTGCCAAATCTCTGTCATATTCGTTTCAACATATGTCCAGTAATAGGTTGAGCTTTGAGAAGCTGTGCCATTTGATGATAAGTTTTCTAAATAAAGATGCAAAGACATAAAAAACGCCGTCACCAACTACAATGCATCATTTCTACAAAGGCTAAATATTAAGACACGACAAACATAAATATCTACTTTATTGATATCTATCCTGGTGACTGCAAGTTTTGTAGTACAATTGATGTGCTAATGTCAACAGTTAGGTACTTTGTGCTGTCGTTACTATTCCTTTATGTTTGTCTATCATGAAACTGTGTAAAAGGTCAAACGTTACACATATGTATGTGTGTGCTAGACGCACGAAGCAAACGTTTATGCGCATTCAATTATATAGACAACAAATACACTGATTGATGTACAATTGCTTATCATTGTACTGTCATTCATATTGTTTTTGTTTTGTTTTGTGTGTTGCTTATTATTTTTTTCTGTTCTTTTCTGTTTTTTTTTGTTTTTTGTTTTTTGGTTAGTGGTTTGCATTTTGTGTTTTGTTCTTTTGTATGTTCTTATTTTGAGTATTATGTTGTTATGGTATCCTTGGAATACGCATTCTGCCTTATATCTATAGTTTCTTCAGATCCAATTAGGTAGTCGCATTTCACATTCCCATATGACGAAATGCATGATCATTAGTTCAAAATAAATTGTACGATGTCTTATAATATATCTTTCGCGAGCAAATTTGTTGTTGCTCATCTTTTTAGTTTTCCGTATTGCTTTGTGTTTTCTTTTCGTCCGGTGTCGTGTGTGTCCGATGCTATCAGCGTCTCTGAATTGTCCACTCTTGATTGCCCTTTCTGTTTTTTCAAACCTTTACTTAATAGTAATTTAACGAGGTGTGCTAATCGTTCCATCACCTAAAACTTTGTTATGTTGTAGTGATAAAGTCTAAGGGGATCAACCAACCAGAGAACTTAATAGATAACGGATCGTCGAGACATGACGATGCAGCACAAACAAAATACATTATAGAAGTCTAGAAGATTGTGCAACGATACCGATAAAGATGTTATATTGACAAAATTTTCGATCAACAAATGACCTTCTTCAGTGTCTCTCAAAATTAGACTGAGTTTGTAAAAAAATAGCTGGTATAATTACAACTCACTAAATAGTCAGGTGACAAAGTGTGACGTATTAAAAATCCAAGTATAAAAATCTTTAACTCCCTCATTTCAATGTAAAGAGAGGGTGGTATAATTACCACTCGCTAAATACGTCACACTTTGTCACCTGACTATTTAGCTATTGTTGTATCGAATACACCTGAGCGGGGTTCGCACTCACAACTTCATTGGTAATAGACAATGACTGCATAGGTAGATGTAAATCCAACTACCATGCGATCACGAACACGACTGTCCCTATATTGAATCTTGTGTACCAAGTCAGGACATTCATCTATCATGCGTATATATGTTAAGAGTATCAGGTTTAGATTTTGCACCGTATGTTTGCTACTTAGGTATATAGAAGATAAAATATACATAAATTAGATTCACACAGCACGTGTTTGATATAATAAAATGTAACTCCTAAGCAGGAGGACACACTTTCACTGTAATATATTTAACTCCCTCTCCCAGTTATTTCTGAGAAGTTTGTCATTTTACTCTCATGTGGAAAAGCATTCCATGACCTCACCATTACAATATGGAGGTTTAAGCCAGTTTAGTCCCGCAATTCTTTATTGAAGAGCCAGGAATGTGTGTTAAGGGTTTCGATCGTCCCTCTTTCTGTGGTTTGTCTAGTAGATTTCGTAAAACTTTTAACCGACAGTGTTTTTTTTATTTTATTTGCCATGTTATTGCACATTTGTGTCCAATTCTACTTCACTAATAGAAGTAAATAAAATGCTTTATTTAATCATGTTTACGCTTGGATAGCGATATGTAAATAAATATGCTTTCTTCTCTGTATAGACCTGATATCCGACAAAGGAACTCACCCCCAATGTGGTCATAGTTACAATAACTTGGTATGATTTACGATCTTCTGGAGGTGTTACTTGTGGATTTGATGGTCGCAAATTGACACCAAAAACTCTTCAAATACAGTACTGTTTTTCCTTTTCGTATGGAAGTATCTCATTAAATCGACAATTGATTCCGTGAAATGTTCAAATACAATACAGTTATCCCCATTCTAGTGCAATATTGAACATACCTATTTATTATTACACATCCATGGGTCTAAAAATCACACAAATTAAAACTCCGCGAAATATTGTTGAACGATTTTGGAACAACGTGACGTCATATGAAGACTTCCAGCTTAAATGTAACGATCGGACGTTGTTTGGTTTCGTGTACGCTTCAATTTTGATAGCATTTAACAAAAATATGTTTTCAAGGTAGCAATTTTTAATTATGTTTGTGTATTGTTATACATATGATTTCACGTTTTCAAGACGGCATCAATAATAGGTCGTCAGCATCAAATTCATAGTCGGAAATATCTGGGTAAGTCATATTGCCTATAAACAAATGTATTCGGCGTAGGAATATAGCATTTCTGCAAGAATGTCAACTGCAGATTTAACAGATCTCGATAGCCAATGCAAATGCGCGTTGCATTATAATTGCTTTAGAATTTGGTATTTACATGTTGTTGTTTGCTTAGTATATTTGCCATATAAATTTACTGTTTCCAAATAATATAGCAATTAATAAAAATAAGGTTGTTCTCTCTCAGTCATAGGTAACTTCAGCCGAATTTGACCATCATGTTTAGGCCCTATATGGTTTTTTGTGGTCCCAAAAACTGTTAAGCTATTCGCTTTCCAATCATGTGACTTTAAGCGTAGCTGATGAAGATTATTCTCGAAATGTTTTTAAAAAATGGTGAGCAAAAAAAATCACAACACAATGGCCACGAGAAAAGGGACAAAAGAACAAACAACGATAAACAAAACATTACACAAAAAACTAAAGAACGAGAAACACGAACCCACACTAAAAACTGGGGTGAAATCAGGTGCTCCGGAAGGGTAAACAGTTCCTGCTCCACTAGTGGCCACCCGTCGTGTCTTGTCAAAAACCCGGTGATAAGTCGTGAATGAGGAAAGTACCGGGAAGTGTTTGACAAGTGGAACATATCCGTGGTCATTTGTGACACAGATGTTCCGTAACGGTAAAACCAAGTCATGATGGCGACCGTAAAACATTCGAAGTGATGACTTCAGCTTAACTAATAAGAATCCTTAGTTCAGTAGCGTCCTTGCTAACACCAACTCTCCATCAATGAAATCCTGAAAGTCATCGCATTTGTCGTAAAGTTTCGTTCGTGACAGCCCATCTCTATCAATTTCTAACCCATTTCAGAAACTAGCTAGAATTTACAACTGTTAAAAACTGTTAAAAAGTGGAAATTAAAAGTAGATGTTAGCAAGACTAACTTAAACTGTTTTAAGGGGCGGATGCCTCAGAAACTAAGATTGATTTTAATAATGAAGAAATTGAAATTGAAACAAATATAAATACATCGTTGTATTTCTAAATAACACGAAGAAGTAAATTCTAGCTTGCCACTAGAAAATATTAGACGTCATAAAAAAGCATCTGCATGCTATCAGATAATTATGTTTTATTATACATGTAATATTGCACCCATTACCCTTAGAACAGTCTTCCCCAAATGTAATAGTGTATGCGAGAGTAGGCAGCTGCCACATTTCTGTAAACTTTTAGATATGTGTAGTATTTTTTTGGTATCAACTTTTAAAGGTAATTATGATGATAAAATACCATCTAGATATCGTATGAATTATTATATATAATTTTACTTGACGATAATATGTAACATAAATATAATAAGAAGCTGGAGTTGCCTACCCTTTCCTTGTTCCGTTTTATGTTTGTCCATTTTTTGTTTCTTTGTCTTCGTCCTGTTTCTTGTGCTTCCGAATGTTGCCAGTGTCTATGGGTTTTTCATTCTTGATTGCCTCATCTGTTTTTTTTCTAATGTTTATTTACCCACTGGGGTATTGAGAATAACAATTTATTATCAATCAAAACGTATGTTTGATCACTGTGGAATATCAGATGTAATTCTTGTTTGATTTCTTATCAAGAATTACATCTCATTATTTTGTCTAATATATCATGCATGCTCTTGTTGTTGTTATTATTGATAATTACACTGTAAACGGGAGAGGACTTCATAAGTTAGCGCAACTTGTGTCCAATCCTTTTTGTCATTTGTTTAAATAAAATTGTTATAAACTATCAGGTATCTACATAATCAAAATATTTTGTTTACAAAACAATGGGTTGTATCCAATATTGAATAAAATACTAAAAGATTATATAATTAAGCAAAAATTATTCTCTAATTTGAATGCTTTATCAAAAGTAAAAACTTAAATATACAATCATGAGTGGTCGAGACGTTTCTGAGATGACCTTCATCTGGGGATGCTCAAAGTCAAACTATGTGAAGGTCGAACACTTTAAACGTATTTGGGAGTAAATAAACCAAAATCTCTCAATCTCAGACTTGGTACATACACTTCAATATAATATGGCGCATTTATTCTATTTAAAAAGATACAGTTAACTCTTTTGATGTAGTCAATTTAGTGTGAACAGTGCATATGATATTTATGCATTACAATACTTCCTTCTTTAGTCTTGTATGTACACGTGACATCCTAGTTTACCTTTAACATAAAAAAAAAAAAACAAAAAAAAACTTATTACAATTTAAACTTTTCAATCGTATTTTCCATTTAAAGAAAAGAATATAAAAATAATGAAACATCTAATTTTCAAGATCAAACTAAATGCTTAACTCCAAAATGGAATATAATTTAACGTTAACACTATCTTATTAATTCAAAGTTTGGTTTTATTACATCTATTTACATTATTTATATATATTTCACTGCTCTGAAGGTTCATTGTTTTAAATATTAGGTGCGTGCAGAGTACTACCGTTGATGGCTAAACGTTAGCATTGACAAAAATAATCACCATTGGCAAGACATTGGTACTAATGGTGACCGATAATAGCTATCGTTGGCTATCATTCTAACAGGATGGTTAAATTGATGTTAACGTTAGTAATCACGTGTTCATACGAATCCAAAATGTGGACATCTTTGCCAGTTTCAACCACAGGGACGTGCGCCCGTCCTCTAAATTTTCCGCACTGATTTACTATCAATGAGTTATCCACTGAAAAACCACTATCTATGTGCTACCTACTGAATATCGCATGTGATTTTTCAGTGGGCGACACACTCATAATAGACACCAATAGTGTCCTTGCACGTCCCTGTGTTCCAACCCAGCAAAATTTGCTAGGATTGATTTTCCGCTTTAACTGGGAATTAAAAGAAAACTTTTCGCGTTTTCTTTGATTAAATTGTCCAATGTTTATGCAATATGAATTCGTCAAACAACACCGACTCAACATCAATAACAATATCTCTTGTAGTATTATGTCATTTTTCTAAAATAATTATGCAGAAATAATGTTACATTGTTATAAAAAATTGTCTTTTTAAAGATTTAATTGTAACTGGAAGACCCCATAAGCTTAGGGACCGTCGCATCCGTGTTCACATGGTAGTAGGATTCACAACTAGCTATGCGATCAGTGCATATCACCACTAATGTTGCGAGTTCGAATCTCGATCAGGGTGAGGTGTACAACGTCATGTGACAAAGTTTGTCAGGGACTTGCGAGAGGTCGGTGGTTTTCTGCTGGTCCTCCAGTTTTCTCCACAAATAAAACAAACTGACTGTCACGATATAGCTGAAATTGTGTCTGATCCATTGTCTGCACAATTAACAATAAAATATGTTTAAAGTTAAAGAAATGAAATAACCACTGTAGTCTTCAATCGTGGAAATTGCATCTGTTTTAAATATATTTCGAATATATTGTAATTGGCCGGTGCATTTTATTGTCTGTCCATATGATAAACTACAGGGGTCTGCAATATGAAATATTATTGATATTCACATTCCTAATAGTTCCAAATGTCCATTGATCAAAATGCCAGACACTTGTATGCCATCGGTACAATTGGTAAATACATTGTCATTGACAAACATATAGCGTTCAGAGTTAATTTGTGAAATTATGGTACCAATGCAAATGTTGAATGGTACAATCGAAACTACTCTGAACGCAGCCAATCTTACATTTCATCAGTATTTTTGGACAGAAATTCGATGCATTTTTTTCTTTTTTTTCAAAATCAAAAATCACAAAAATGAATGAAAACAAAAACACGGACAGTGCAATAGCAGGTATATTAATTATCGTTATAAACTGACTATTAACTAGGAAGGTAGAGTCGGTTGGATTACAAATGTGATATTCCTTCAACCATGTGACGTGACCTATTTATTTATATACATACATAAGCTACATAATGTAGATAGAGAGCAAAATGAAATTATTTGTTGTCAGTGCAAAAATCACAAGGTAAATAGTTATGTATATGGTGTGCGACAATATAATCATATCACTATGCTCTGACCTATTTCTAACACACTTCGTTAAGTAATTATTAAGTAAAAGGTAGAGAAAACCGGAAAAGGGGCAATCAAATATGAACAACCCAGAATGGTAGCATTTGGCACACACAAAAATAAGAACAAAAGACAAACTAACTAGTAAACAACCATATAATTATTGCATCGTATAATTATTTTCATGTTTATTAATAAATCGACGAAATAAAAGGCCAAATTAATTGATAAATACACAAGACGTTCTTTACTCAATGTCAACTGTGCTTAAGCGCATAATGGTAAGAACCTGGCTCTTGACGAATATACATGTCCACTTGAAGCTAAATATAAATATGCGGTAGGGGTTTTACAATAGACCTACACAAAAGGACAAGTAACCATTGCACACAGGTTCTAACGGCTAACTATCGACATCAGCACTCTGTCACATATCCTACAATCAACAAACTAGACATCAAGAACACGGAAATAATCTCCTGTAGGATCTAGATATTCAACCTTTTAACAACAAATGTACCAGTAACAAATTCTATGGATGCCAATGAACACGACAGACTATCACCAATTACACTTAGACATACATTAAAAGGACAGCTACTCCATTGCTGCAACACATGTCAATCATAGCATGGTCTTCACAAATGAGGATAAGCCATGCCCTAAAATGAATATTGAGAGTTTAAATAATGTCATTTTATTTTGAAGAAAACTTGTCGTCAAATGGAACTGCTACACAGAGTCCAGATTATTACTGGACAGACAAACAAACTTTTTTGACGCAAGCTTTAGCCATTACCTGTGGACCTACATTTGACTTTAATAGTGAATGATGTAGTACCACATATTATAAAGCTATACAGCGTATTGCGTGTTGGATGTTGATGTTTCCTGTTGATAATGTATATATCACAAACATCAGGATATATTACAGGGAAGTCTTATTTCTGTTATGTGTATTTAGGAAAAGATTAGCGATACTAAAGCGTTAATCAGAAGTTACAATTCAAAGATGGACAGACAATGAAATGGCCAAAAGAAAAAAAAAGAAAAAAAAAGGACAGACAAAACAAACACTATATAGAAAATTAATGATCGAGCAACACGAACCCAACGAAAACCGGGGGTGAATTCAGCTGCCATGGAAGAGTAAGCAGTTCCTGCTCCACTAGTGGCATCCTTCGTGTTACACTTGGTACAAACACGGTAATATATCGAGAATGATGAAAGGACCGGATTATGATTTCAAGTAATAATTTCAACAGCACCACTAGGAATCCATAAATCAGCAACTTCATTGTGTTATGTAATAAATGTGAGGACAAGAGCGAGTATAATTAGTTGTTGATTGTCAACTTGACCAGTCATTCGTTTGCATCACGTGGGCATTGTATATTATACAATGAATGACTCCCTAAGAAGTCAATACCAGGATATGAGGACCTCGAGACTCAAGGTGACCTGACCAAGGCAAACGGCCGAGGTCAGGTCAGGTCACCGAGAGTGACAAGTCGAGAGGTCCTCATATCCTGGAATTGACTTCTTATGTAGTCATCAATTGTTTTATTATACCGAAATAAACTGGATAAGGCACTAAGTATATTTAGTAAATTATGAATTACATTGAACACATTACGATGGGCCGAGTTGGTAATGGTCCGAGATTGTAATGGTCCGAGTTATCCGGTAACCTTAAGGACCTCTTCACTTGTCAAGAAGAAGAATATTGTTTTACACAAAAGTTATAAATTTTTCGTGATTTAGGATTTATTTCTGGCATGAAAATAGTATATAGAACGTCTACAGTACATAGTTATTGATCTCACAACTTACGAATAAACGGAAAAAAATAAAATTGGAAGTCATTATAACGAGCCGACACAGGTCATTAATTTCATTGACCGAGTCATTATAACGCACGCGAGGTCAGTTTCTTGTCGGGTTGGAGTCATTATAATGCACGCGAGGTCATTTCTGTTCAAATATGCGCTTTCGGAGTCATTTGCCGATTTTAATGTTTAGTCAACAACCAATCAAATTCCTAGATTCTGATTAGAGGTATAATAAATTGGTATATTGTATGATATTTTGCCAAACGGTATCACATTTGTATTTTAATATTATTCGTATGTTGCAGACACGGCTTGACTTACAAGTTATGCATTGTATATTAGTAACTCGAGCCACTCAAAGAATGACGACTATCTGTGATATCATCACAAGGACCAGGACATCCATTTTTACTGCTGTAATTTGCTTGATAACGTTTATGTACCTACTATGGTATTATTTAGATTAAATGGTTAATACAAATAAAAAAGGTATTAATGACTGTGGATTGTCGACATATATATATTGGTTCTAAGTATTATTTAAATAGACATTGATAAAGTCCCTCGGTGGGACGAAAATTTTGTCATTCAACGAAGTGTTTAATTCTTTATCACTTTGTTTTGTGTACTTGGTGTTGTTTTACAAACCATTTTAGACGTTTATATATATATATATATATATATACAGCAGATGTTTTCTAAGCACAAAGTTATGTATCTGATAATATGAAAAATCCCAAAAAATCAAATTTAGCAAGCCTTGTCCTCCGAAGTGAAATTTTCATCAGAAATAAAAACGTAGAGCTCTAATTTAGTGCGCACGACATTGCGTCGAAACATTGGTAAACCAAATACTGGAACAAAAATAGCAGCAAGAAAACGAAATGTCATAAATGCGAATCCATGTGCATACATATAAATGATTAATCAATCTCCTGACTTGATAAATACACTTCACTATAAAATAGCTGGGTTATGGTACTTAGAAACACTTATTCACGCCATCTCTTGTGCGTGTTACATTGATATATCATCAATTATGAGTGCATATTGTCGAGTATATTTAGCTGTTAAAGTGGAATAATACTTCATTGTTCATTGTTGAAAACAAGGAAGACTTTCTAATATTTTGAGAATGAAATAACTTATTTTTCACAATTTTTTCATATTCACGGGTAAGTTGATAAAAATTAATATTCACAGATGGAATTGTAAAGATGAAACTGAAATGTTAACTCCAAATTAAAATATGATTTAAAAAATATATGTATAGATTGGTTACGGTAATACACATATATACATATCATTGCTTTGACGGCGCATTGTTGCTATTTTATAATAAAGATAAAACTGAGTTTTTAGCTCCAGAAATTAAAATAATTTAACATTAAAGCTCTATTATAAACCCAAAAGATAATTGTATTTTACCGATTTAGATTGATTTCAATTTGACAGTTCTATGACGTTGCATTGTTACTGTATTATAATATCCCAGCAGAATTTGTGGACAGAAAATCCCTCTATTTTACATTGCAAAATCATGTTTAGATGACTTTTAATTGTTTACACTTCAATTTGGAAAGGTGCCTATATTGCGGTATTTTGTTATTTGGTGTTTTGTTGTTGTTTTGTTTTGTGGGGGGGGGGGGTATTTTGTTTGTGTTTGGTTTCTTTCAATTTGTGTTTGTTTTTGCTTCTTTTATATATTTACTTGTTGTTCTTGTGACCTGCCGACAAATCGGAAAATTTGAATAGTCTTATGTTCTTCTAAATGCCGGTGACTGGACACGAATGCAATTATTTTAATCGGACAAAGGGTGTTGAGTGGAGAGTATCAGCAGTGTGCTACCGACGATTTTAAAATGAAAAATAATAACAAATAATGGAAAAGATAGATATATATATATATATATACAACGTCTGAAAAAACAGTCAACAATCAATCTTATGGGGTGTTAGTTCGCTAAGATATAACGATACATTATAAGTAAAATAAATTATAGACGTCTAAAATTTATTGTAAAACAACACCAGGTATACAAAACAATGTGACAAAGAATTAAACATTTTGTATCAATGAAATACTTTTTCAATGTCTAATGTGGAACCAATATGGTGACTGTACAAGTTCAAAAAAGTGTAATGGTCTAAGTGCGGTATAAAAAACCCAGATGTTGCGTGTGTCATTTGAAAAAAAATATATATTAGAAATGAAATCCCATATGCAAATTAATAAAATGAAAATAAATACACAATAGGGCTACACATTTAAATAAATGTCAAATTAAAAATAAAAATAAAAATGAGACATTATTGGTTAATGTATCAAATATGACAGTCAAGATTATATATTAGAAATTAAAAACATCGACAATGTAGATTTGCAGATTTAAATTAAGTGAATAAACCCACTGACAAAAATGTAGGTTAACTTAATATGAAAACGTGACAGTTAGATCAATTAAATTTCGGGCGACCTCAAGTAGGAAGGAATTGTATTGTATTCGAAAATTTAACTGCATAAATTGGAGATTTGATGGTCGCAAATTGAGTTTACTGGCGACGCGAGATTGTTATTTCTTGCATCTCCTGTAAGTATGCAGCAATCAGGAGTAAGAGCAAAGACTAGTGGGTTCAGAATCAGAAAACAAATGTGTCCGACTGGAACGACATATATAACCATGAACTGCCTAGTTAGCTTAGCACTATACATATCTAACTAAGCTTATCGGTTAAGTACAAAACAGACATGATTGTCTGCCCTTGAGTATGAAGTTGTGAACAAACACAGCGAGTTCAAGAGAGGATATTTGTGTTTTTGAAAAAAAAGTATGTGCCAAACTATGCTGGTTGAATGAACAAACAAGGACTATGAAGTGATATTTTAGTGTGCAAAGAAGTTCATCAAATTTCTGAAGTTATTCTTACTCAACTTAAAGGGAACAAAGGATTTTTTCCACACACAAGCAAATACAATATGGTCGACCAGGTAAACAAAGATAAAGATAAACAATCTAACTTAGATAACTTTATAATATCAACACCAAAGTCCAATAATAAAAGGGGACAACCATCCAGCAGCCCCGAAATCGCATCCCCGTCTATGTTGCAAGCAGAGAAACAAGCTAGGCTAGCTTCTCTAGGTTTATACCCATCCAACGGTAGTAACCAGAGCAATGACGAACAGATCCTTACATCAGAAATTCAAACTGATACAATTATTCAGTTGTCTCAGGCCGTATGTTCGACACTCAAAATCCAAGAATTTCTTGAATCCCTGATACCAGTCATACGTGAGAAAATAATAGAACTGATCAAACCAAAAGTACACGAAATAGTAGATGAATGTCTTTAGCAACACCTACCCACAATAAAACACAACACGGAAGCTCTCATGCAACACGAAACTGAACTAAACAAACATAACGAGGAAATTAAAATACTGAGAAACACCATTAATAAATTAAAATCCAGGATGGAAGAACAAGAGCAATATTCCAGAAGGACAAGTTTAAGGTTCAACAATGTCAGTGTACCCACAAATACAAATGGAGATGTAATCAAGCCAATTGACACAAATTCCCTAGTGCTTGGCATTTGTAAAAGCAAACTAAAGGTTGACCTAAAGCTTCACGATATAGGCAGATCACATCCTATTGGTGATATCCGTGATGGAAAGACATCCATCATAGTCAGATTCCTATACTATATCGTCATTTACAAAGTCAGCAACATTGTCCCCATGTCGATTTGTATCTATAAGTATGGAGTCGTCATAATTTGAAGTCCGTCCGTTAAAATCGCCTAAGAGTGTTATATAATTATAATTTCTTGAGAAAACCAAATATTCTGCTTCGCTTTCTGCAAAAGCAGCGTTTGATGAATATCTGGTATTTTCTGGCGGCACATATACAATTCCAAAAATAACGTCTTCGTCCAGATTAAAAATGTCTCGAGATACTTTAAAACAAAACACAAATTTACTAGTTGATAGTTCATAGTGATACTATACCCATTGATAGAGATAGCAGTGATCATGATGGGACTTACGTCACAAAAGTGTTTTTTGTAATAACAAAACTTACACACGTTCTGTTTGGGATTATGAACTTATGAAAATAAAAATGGACGAAACAAATTGGGAATCAGTAATTACAGATGAAAATGATACTCATATAGCATGTACAAAATTTACTAAGACATTTCTAGAAATTGCTTCTAAGTGTATACCTACAAGGATGTAATAGTAATATGTAATGATAAAGTTTGGTTTAATTCAAATCTGAGACGTGAAATGCGGAAACGTGACAGATATAAGAAAACATTTCTTAGTCTTAAAACGCCTTCTGCAGAAAGTAAGTTCAAACAACAGAGAAATAAGGTAAATAATTGAAAAAAGCAAGCGAAAAAGAATTTTTATGCGAATATCAATGAAAGTCTATACGAGCTGAAAGCAACAAATAGTAAATTATATTGGAAAACTATAAATATGCTTATTAGAAACGATCGTCCAACCCATGACATTCCTCCACTACGAGATCCGAATAATGATTATAACTTGTCGTCTGAAGCTATTGAAAAATCTGAAATACTGAATAAATATTTTTGTTCTATCTCAAATTTAAAAAATGTCGGTAAGGATTTACCGGAATTTAATAATCGGTGTCAGAACTTTATTTCTTAGATTGTTGTTTGCGAACAGGAAGTATGTGATATCATTTCCAACCTTAATGCAAATAAAGCAGTAGGTCCTGATATTATAAGTAAGAGAATGCTACTAGCGGTAGAAGACCAAGTTTCTAAACCACTTTGTTTACTTTTTAATAAATATTTACAGGAAAATATTTTTCCAGATCAGTGGAAGATTGCGCATGTAATTCCTTTTTCAAAAAACGGAGACAAATCAATACCGTCTAACTACAGACCCGTCTCGTTATTATCATGTGTTAGTAAAATCCTAGAAAAAATAGTTTACAAAAATATTTTTATCATCTACATGTCAACAAATTATTATACAAATATCAGTCTGGTTTTATACCTGGATATTCAACTTCTCATCAATTGATAGAACTCTCTAATAAAATATTGTTAGCATTGAACAGCAGACAAATTACTAGTATCGCCTTTGCGGATATTAGTAATGCTTTTGATGCAGTATGGATAAAAGCTCCCTTACTATATAGATTAAAAAAATACGGTATAAGGGGAGACCTGCTTTGTTGGTTGAACAGTTACTTAACTGATCGATCACAGAGAGTCGCTTTGAAAGATTCACTATCAGATATAGGTAACTTAAAAGCTGGTGTGCCTCAGGTATCAGTATTGGGTCCCTTGCTGTGTCTACTATTTATTAATGATATAGCAGATGACATGGTTGGTCTTGGTAGTTTACTTGCAGATGATACCTCTATAGGTCATACTTCAAATGAAGAAAATAGTTTGAAAGTATTGATTAATATTGATTTAGATTATCTAAAACTTTGGTCTGAAAAATGGTTGGTTAAGTTCAATCCTAACAAAACAGATATTATGATTTTTAATGTTAGGAACATACAGAGTACTTTATCTTTTGATTTTGGAGATACAGCATTAGTTTCACAAAGCTCACACAAACACCTTGGTGTTACTTTCAGATTGTAAGTGGACTAAGCATATAGATATACTAATAGAGAGATCTTCTAAACAGTTGAATGTTTTACGGAAATTAAAATTTAGATTAATATGGGAATATTTTGGAGAAAATTTACTTTACTTTTATTAGACCTATTTTGGAATACGCATCTGAAATATGGGACAACTGTGGGCAGGTTAATTCTGATCGAATAGACAAAAATACAGATCGAGGCGGCGCGCATAGTAACGGGATTACCTATGTATGCCAGTATACAGAATATGTATAAGGAAACGGGTTCGGAAAAACTAAGTGAAAGAAGGGAGGTTAAACAAATATCGCTTTTTTTTTATAAAATAGTTAATAAACAGGCACCAGAATATCTTAGCGAATTAGTTCCACCAAATGTATCAGAAAGTAGTAACTACAATCTAAGACATGGACAACATATTATAGTACCACCTAATCGCTTAACACTTTATCAACATTCATACTTTCCATCCTGGATAAAACTATGGAACTCCTTAAACTTGACAATTAGACAATTACCCACTTTCACTTCATTCAAATTAAGGTTGCACCAAATATTACATAAATAAAAAAAAAACACATGGATATTATTTTTTATGGAGATAGAGCATTAGGAGTTTTACATATACGCTTAGGCAATAATTGCAGTACACTAAATTTTGACTTATTAAGGGCAAATCTGGTTAAAAATTCAAAATGTATATGTGGATTTATAAATGAAAATACCGAACATTATTTAATGAACTGTAATAGGGAATACAACTGTTACAGGATGTAAGCATGTTACAATTGAACGGTACACCAATTACTACTGAATTATTATTATATGGAAATGAAAATATTAATATAGAAGATAATTGTCAAATATTCTTATCAGTACAGTAGTATATTAAAACAAGTGAACGATTTTCGTTTAGTCAATCATAATGAATATAAAATATATGTATGTGCATTTAATTAACAGTGCAATGTCCCGAGTGATCATGATATTCGTAAACTGAAATACATGCTCGACAAGTATCAATGGATTTTAATAATTTTTTGGTTTTAACTAAAATGTATAAAATAACACTTACCGTTACGGCTCTTTAGCATAATCCAATTATTAAATAAACGTATCTGGTTCAATGTGAATATCAAATATATTTACATGTCACTCGTACCTAACAATTGCCAAGTTATCGGGAGTGTTCGATAACAATACGGAGAGGAATGTTCGGTTCGTGTTTATATAATAAGACAAGTAAATCCATTGATGCGTTTAACGTCATTTAATTATTTATTTATTTTTATAAACTAAGGCTGTTGGTTAAGTACAAAGCAGACATCATTATTATTATCATCGACATGTAACTTCTTCTTCACATGATATTGTTGAAAAGCTGCTCACTTGGAAATAAGCTACTCCCACTCGGTCATTCACACACGAAAATCTTAAATAAACTGAAAGTTTAGAAATAACATGTTATTGTTATATAAATATTCACATAATATATATCTCCCTATATTTTATTTATACATGCAAAACAGCAATGGAAATAACTATTAAGTAAATACATTCTGTCTTTGTATTTGTAGACTTACGACGCAACATGCAGTTTCTTATAACATCAACAGTTGTTGTGATTTTACTTGACGGTGTAGCATCATCATGTCCTAGTTTCTGTTATTGTGAGGACCAGTCAGATGGATTTGCTGTTTCCTGCTCCCGTAGACGACTGAATAGTATTCCAACAAATTTACCTGATAACACTAAGATTTTGTAAGTTTGGGATTACAACAAAAATATTATGTTGAATATGTTATATTTATTAGTTAGAATGTGTATTTCTTCAGTAAGGGTAAGATGAAATAATTGTTTTTACCCCAAGTACAGTCTGGTGGGTTGGGTGGTACGGTGTGACCAAATTGCTGATGATCATGTTTGTAAGGTCATCATTATTTTTACGATTGAAGAGACAAGAATGTAACAAGCTAGAAATACAAATAACCTCTGGACAAATTAAAGGTAGTCGCGTCGTTTATCTGAACTCATTTAAAACATTTAAAAAGGCCTCTTTCTCTAAAATGCATCAATTATCTAGAAATAATGGATATCACTTTCAAACAGGCAAACACTCATGTATATCCACACATTAAAGACTCCATTTACATCTAACATTTTATTTGGGCTTTACTGAAAATCCATTTCTATTCTCTTAGTATAAACCTATTTTATTTGTAAAATAAAACAAATTAGGTTCGGACATTACACTATTGTCTGCCAGGAATATCTACATTTCATTTTATTTCTTAAGTATAATGAATTGGGATCGGGCACTACACTATTGTCTGTCAGCAATATTTACATTTTATTTTATTTCTTAAGTATAATGAATTGGTATCGGGCACTACACTAATATCGGTCAGGGATGTTTACATGTTATTGAAATTAAGGAATATATAAAATTTATCAATTAAATATGACAACAATGTTTATTTCATGTCCATATTTGATTGATATGAAGGTGAATTGCGAGAAAATTGAATGCACAGGATAACCAAATATCTAATATAATTGGTCTCTTCCACATACTGATATTATACCTATTATAATAAATTATATTTTACCAGTTGTCTGTAGGAGGTATCATGTCTTATTGTGTTTTGTATATGTTTACGTTTAGTGATGTCTAACATGTTGTCCTATCATATGTCTTTACGCTTTGACCTTCATGTTGTGATGTCCTCTACGTCATTCGGTGATGTTCGGTTCATCTTTACGTCCTGTTGTGTGTAGGAGAACTCATGTCTTATTTATGTTATGTGTGTTTGCTTGTATACAGTGGTGTCCAACACATTGACTATATGAACAGCATAACAGGTGCCTTATAAGCGGGAAGCACTGCTTTCCCTTCACAGGAACTTGAGTTCACCTTTATCTTGGTGAGGTCGGTGTTGCTCATCATTTTAGTACTATGTGTTGTGGATTTTGCTTTGTTTGTCTTCGTCCTGTGTTTTGTGTATCCAATGTTGTCAGTTTCTCTGGATTGTCAATTCTTGGTGTGGTTAGCAATTCAGTTTTCTTTAACATTTATCTAAAACAATATAAGGACAGTTCAAACCAGCAAATTCATAGGAAATTGCACTGGATACATTCTTCAGTTGGTAGGACTCTTTGTTCCTAGGTTCCAAATAACAACGACCGGGTGGTCTTGACAATATGTTGTACCAATCATGTTAGATTTATTAATAATTATTTGCTAAGCAAGGAGGGATGATCGGAATGCATTCCATCTAATTACAATTTGTCACTGAAGCATATTATAATAGACTGCGTAGACGTTAAGTATCAATCAATCAATCAATCAATCAATCAATCAATCAATCAATCAATCAATCAATCAATCAATGAGGAATTTAATATATAAAATGTGTTCACTCCATGATATGAATGAAATAATGATTAATTGGCCGTTAATCAAAAATCAATCATTCTCTTACCTTCAAATAGATTTAGTCTTTTGTAATTGTCATGTGCAGCCTCTGACAAAATCTCCAAATTGTTGAAGGCGGTCAGTCTTTGGTAGAAGTAAAACAAGCTCTGATAAAAATCTTCAAATTATTGAAGATGGTCAGTAGTAGGTAGAAGTAGAACAAGTTTTCACAAAATCTTCAAATTGTTGAAGGCGGTCAGCATTTGACTGAAGTAGAACAAACTCTGATACAAACCGTCAAATTGTTGAACGCGGTCAGCATTTGATAGAAATAGAACCAGGTCTGACAAAATTGACACAATCTTGAAGGTGGTCAGTATATGGTAGAAGTGATACTAATGCCAACGTGTATCACACAAGAGAATCAAATGGGATTATTTAGTTGTTATTAATAATTGTCGCTTTTTAGCTATTGGATTAATATGCAATGCAACTGAACACACATGTCAGCTCTATCAATATTCAAATTAAGGTAAAAGCTTTGTTTGAATTACTATTTTTTTTAAACCTCTGGGAAAATTAGAACAGAAAGTGAAGTGTCCACATTTACATACAAAGTATGTATTAGCTTATCAATATGATAAATTATATATTTCAACGAATCAATTGCCGGTAGAAATACAGGGATTGTGCATGAAAACTACAATCCATATGACATACAAGTAGCAGCTTCAAGGCCGCTGGCAGCCATTAGTTTCCTCTATGTGCCACATATGAATATGCGACAGGTAGATATGTCGATCGAGCACTGTGAATCCTCACCAACCAGGAACTGCTTTCTCTTCGCGAGCACCTGGTTTTTGGTGAGGCTCAAGTTGCTCATCTTTGTAGTTTTCTGTGTTGTGTTGTGCTCTTGTGTTTGTCTTCGTCCTGTGTCATGTGTACACAATAGTGCCAGTGTCTCTAAGCTGTACATTCCAGATTGTCCCTTCGGTATTCTATAAAGTTAATTTACTATTAACATTGCTTATGACATACTAGAAGCCAGTAGTTTAATTAAGTATAAACAAGATATATTTGTTGACTATTTATAGAGAGTTGAATGACAATAACATACAAGTGATAGAGGACAACCTATCATTTAATATTATTTGTTACAAATGTATAACTCAATCCTAGCAATATATACCACTAATAATACATTAAGATAAATTGACAGTGAGGGTCCTTTGAGAACAAAACATTTTGATTAAAGATATGGTTTAAATTTTACTGGTGTTAGATTTCTATTTATATGTAGCACCAGTCGAGCATCACCTGTATATGGAATGTAAGTCTCTCAATTGAAACAATATTCCTGTGTAATACTATATCTTGCTACATACATAGTATACTTTATATATTACGTTGAAATTCAATTGCACACAGTATCAAAGCTTCAAAGTTTGATTGTGTTTGCTCATTTATGTATATCTTGCACATATTTAAATGTATTACAATAAAATCACATCAATCAGATCAGACACCTTCAACAAATTGCCAAAACTTTATTATTGTAATATGATTGTATTCCCTCTTTGACAGCAGTCAAAATGTTAGCCATACTTGTCAACAATTAGTTTTTTGAAGAAGTATATGTCACCCTGAGTCTCAATGAGTTCTGGGAAGATTTCACCAAACCTTAAAAAATACCATGAACACATTTTGTTTGGACAGTAACAAAGATTGGGATGATGGGGTCCACATGCTATTGGTTGCTGTAAGGGAAGCCTTTCAAGAATCTCAAGGTCTTAGACGTTTTCAACTCGTTCGTGGACACTCTGTGGGAAGCCCCTTAAAGATTTTGAAAGAAAAATACTGTTATTAGTATTTTAGATTCTGTGGAATGTTTTAAGCATAAGCTTACAAGAGCATGTGAAATAGAACAAGGTAATTTGAAACAAAGCCAAGATAATATGAAACAGTGGTATGATGAGGATGCCATGATTAGAGAATTTACACCAGACGAAAACGTCATTGTTGTTATTGCTCATTCCTTGTCATCCATTACAAGCTAAATATTTTTGGCCATATGTAGTTGAATCCAGACTGAATGATTTAAATTATAGTGTGAATACACCTACGAGAAGAAAGACAAGATAAATATGTGAAGCGACAACACAAGGCTTCTCGAAAGTATAAGTTAACATTTGATGCTAGTGATGTAGGTGATAGCGCAGTTTTGCTCCAAGAAGGTAAAGATGACATAGATCTGCCGAATTGTTATTTTTTTAAAGTTTGACAAAGATCAGAAATACTAATCCACAATTGAAAAAAAACTTGCTTTATTGTTATCTTTGAAGCATTTTGATGTACATTTCATACATTCGTTGTGTTTACTGATCACAATACCGTCACATTTATTAACAAAATGCAGAATAAAAATCACAGATTAATGTGATGGTGATTAATGTTGCAAGAATAGAATCTGATTATAAAACATATTAAATGTAAAGATACTTGTACAGCTAATGTTTTGTCTAGAGTTGGATAATATTGTGATGAATTGATATCGATATTTATCAAGAGAGGAGATGTTATGTAAATATAATAAATATAACATATTACTTTGTTCATTATAATATGTTTTGTTGTTGAGAACATTACATCATCAGTGCAAATAGGTTATCAAAACTACATCAAGTTGTTTATAAGTTTTTAATTTTGACCTTGAATTTTGATATGTTCTAGATATTTCTAGATATTGTTTATGTTTAAACAATATCTAGAGCATATCAAAATGTTATATATGTTATGTATAAACAAGGTCACCTTTTTTTGGATAGTTCTAGATAATTTCATGAAATAGTATATAAGACGCAGCAACTTCGAGAGCTGCCAGTCTACAATTTAGGATTTATATAATTGCTGGAATATATAGCATTGTATTTAGATATCTTTACTTAGTAAAACGAAAACAAGCTAGATCGATCCTTTAATTTCACGTTCCGCTATACAGATGATGTCCTTTCACTGAATATCTCTGTTGTCGCGCCATCACATTGAGCTTGAAATAAAGGATACCACAGATACATATAAGTCTGCTTAATATCTTGGATACACCTCGAAATCGACAGTGAGGGACGGTTAAGAACGAAACTTTACGACAAAAGAGATGATTTAAATTTTCCCATTGTGAACTTTCTATTTATATGTAGCAACATTCCAGCAGCACCTGCATATGGAGTATATAGCTCTCAGATGATAGGATATTCCAGAGATTGTGGCTCCTATCAGGATTTACTTGATTTAGGATGCTGCTAACAAGGAAGCTACTGAAACAATGGTTCCTTTTGAAATCAACACTTCGAAAATCTTACGGTCGCCACCATGACTTGGTTGACCGTTATGGAATATCTGTGTCACAATGACCACTAATATGTTGCACTTGTCGTAAACACTTCCTGATCCTTTCCGCATTCACGACTTACTAGCGTGTTTGTAACCAGATTAACACGAAGGTTGCCACTAGTGGAGCTGGATCTGCAGACTCTTCTGGGGCACCTGATTTCACGCCAATCTTTAGTGGGATTCGTGTTACTCGAACTTTAGTTTTATATGTATGTTTTGTAGGTCGTTGTTTTTCCTTTGGTATATTTTTCATTTGGTCATTGTGTTGTCAGTTCTTCGATATACGGATTATGATTGCCCCTTTGGTGTCTTCAAACTTTTCTTAGTAAAGTCACGAGACTTGAACATTGAACAACTTTCATCGGCCAATATTTGGAGACTTTCAGGATTAAAACTAAAAGATATTGTAAATCAACAAGAATTAATTTTCATTGAAAAGGATCGAACTAATATACCGCAAAGGACTAACATTTATTCTAAAGATTTAAATTTGGACATCGAAAAAGTCGCCAATAATAATTTGTGAATTTGATTTTTGTAATTGTATAATATAATTAAGTAAATTGTGTTGTTATATCAAATAATAGAAACTTAGTTGATTGTTGGTTGTATTTTTCTGTTATTATAATATTCTAGAAAAAAACTTTTCGTAATATTAGCTAATCATGTTATCAATCAAGTCATGAATGGTTGATGACTTATTGAACATGATGTATACTTTATTCAATATGCTACGTTGAAATACAACTACATAGAATATCAAAGTTTGTAGTCTTGATGTATATGTTTTATTTGACAGTTATTTGTATTCCAATAAAATCACATCAATCAATTCAGACACCTTCAACAACATAACGACACTTTATCGGTTGTCAATACTATTTCTTGTTGTTGTTGACATTATATGACTTACAATACATGTATATGTATAATTTATGTTGTTTAAGAACAATTTACGCAAACTATTCAAATTCCACGACAAGACAACATAAAATAAATTGGATAGTTCTAATCAAACATACAAGTAAACTGTAACAGGTAAAGATTGAGGGTATGCATTAATTGAACTCGCTTTGAAACACGGTATACTTAAAGAGCAAACCCACTATTGTTTGTACCCATCAGTTAGCGCATTGTATTGTGATGCTAAATCTCTGTGACGTATTTATATATTCTCCGACGTCGGACAAAAGACAACTCTGTTTATCAAAAGAAGCAAAAACATATTTCAAAAAGGGCGTTCACACTGAGAAGATATATTTTTTCATTTCATTCGAATGACATCTGTTTGCTTTTACTCTATATGGAATAAGAAGAAAAAAATCAACAATCATTTTTTTTTATTTCAGATAAATTCGGAAAATGTCAAGACTTTTTCGCGCGGGAAAGTGAAATCGGCAAACATACATACGACCGAACATATTGTTAAATATGTTTTCAGCTCTGGCACACAAAGAATTATTCACCCCGAAAAATAAAAAAAAAAACAAATTCAATGATATCGCGTATGAACTAAAAGTTATACTGCTTTTTACCAGGACCAGTCAGTTTTCTTAATTTTGAGAAATTCGCATATTTCGTGATACTATAGCAACGAAACGAAGTTCGTTATCTATATTTTTTCCACCTAATTTCACCGAAGAGCCCATATCCTTTGTCTGTGCAAAATTTGAGCAAAGAATATACGATATTTTTAGATAGTTTGTTTGGTCTTTAAATAGCTACACTAATTAGAATGGGTTGTGCATTTTTTCTGAACAGGAATATGAATACATTTTATTCAAACAAATGAAACACAATTGTTTATTCAAATGTGTGTGTTAGTGCACCCGATTCTAACACAATCAAAATCTATTCAGATTCCATGTACATATGTGTTTGAGGTAATTTTGCACATATGTCTACCATTTACCATTAGACATATCAGCTGTTCTGATGGTGTGGTATGTTTAGTTATTCATGCCATAAATCGCATCATACATGATTGGATACTTATTAAAACATATGATAGTGTATTCAATATGTTACATTAAGTAACCACATAGAGTATTACAGTTTCAAGTATTGATGTATATTTACTATTTTACAGTTACTTGCATTCCAATAAAATCACACCAATCAAATCAGACACGTTCAACTACATTCTTTTGTTTTTCATTCTATGACTTACAATACATGTATATCTATTATTTAGGTTGTTAAAAAAAATACGCAAAATATTCGAATTCCACCACAAAATAAAATAGCTGTTATAATTATAATCAAGCATACAAGTACAGTGTGACAGGTAAATATTTAGGGAATTTATTAATTGAATCCGCTTTCAAACACTGTATTTGTAAATAACTACCTTAATTATATGGGTTGTGTATTTTTTTCTGACCAGGAATACGAATCCATTTTATTGGAACAACTTCAAATTACGCAATATGTTGCAATGTGTATTGCTTAAGACTATAATAGGTAAAGATTGTGAGCATTCATTCATTGAACCTGCTTAGAAACACCGTATTACTAAATAGCTACATTATTAGCAACAATATATATACATTGTATTGAAACATCTCAAAATTACACAATAATTTTATATATGTATTGTTTAATACAGAACAGAGATCTACAGTCTTAATAAAGTATAATCATGAGACATGTATTTATTATTTATAGGTCGTTAACGAACAATAGCATAGCAGTGATAGAGGCCAAAGCCTTCAACAATCTACCAAACTTACAACTTCTGTGAGTATCAATTAGTATTATTTATAGAAAAAATATGTTCCTTATATGGCAATATATGTCTTAGGTAATGCTTTTATTATATAAAACAAGTTGTTGACAAATGTGTCATTCGAACTCTACAGATATGGCATCGATACGAAACACCAACTTAGTGGTAGCTAAATTTGCTGTGTAATACATTGATTTCTTTTTCGGGCTTGATCAATTAAAATAAGTTAATTCACGACCAGAAACTATCAATTTGTATTTGTCTTACCATTTGAATGAGATATACGTTATAAAGATATTTTTAAACGTGTTTATACATTTCCACGAGGAATGGTTTGTATCGTGTAGAAAAGTCACTTATTTGGACATACAAAATTCCGGAGTCAAAATGTTAGCCATACATATAAACAATTACTATCTTGAAAAAGTAGAAGCACTTGTAGTAGTATTTTCTCTATATGGATTCTTGTGAAGTTTTGGTGTTCAATATAAACTAGAAAAGTAATATGTGTCCCTGTTAAACAGAATATTCCATGATGAGATGAATGACTTTTGATCAGCCAAAAGTTCCTCTTTCTCATAACTAGTAGCTTAGTAAGTAGGACTACCAGAGTATTACACAAATAAAGGTTATTTCATTACAGCACAACTTACCCACTGTTTACGATGCCCGATTTACTATGATAGCCGTGATACCCAAATTTAGCTTTACGCTATAATCAATTGAGGATGCTTGATGACAATCATTTTAGACAAATGTGTGTGCGTTTGTGATGAAATTAGAGATCCTGTACATATGTGTTAGAGGTAGCTTCTTTCCACGTGTGTCTTCGATTTATTATTAGACATGATAGCTGTACTGATGTTGTGGTATATTTAGTGTTTTGTATTGATGATAGATATGATATATTACTTTGTTCATTAGAATATGTTTTATTCTTGATAGCAATACATCATCAGTGCAAATAGGTTATCAAAAATAGGTCCAGTTGTTTACAAGTGTTTAATTTTTATCTTGAAATTTGATATGTTCAAGCCATTTCTAAATATTGTTTATATATGTAAACAATGCCATATTTTTTCAATGTACTAGAGAATTTCATGAAATAGTACGCAAGACGCAGCAACTTCGAGAGCTGTCAGTCCTGGATTTAGGATTTGTATGATAGCGGGAATACACTTGGATATATTTACTTAGTGAAGTCGGGTGAATTCAACATTGAACTATTAATAATTTCAACGGCCAATATGTCCAAACTTACAGGATTAGAACTGAGGAATATTTTAATTCCATTATTATTCATTTTCATAGAAAAGAAGCAAACTAATATACCGGAAAGGACACACTAATTTAATCTAAAGGAATTTAAATTTGAACATTGACAGACAGGCCAGTTATAGTTCATTAATTTGTTATTGTATAATAGTATTACGTATTTTTATTATTATATTAAAGCATAGAAACTTAATTGATTGTTGGTTGTGTCATTGTGTTACTAGAATACTCTAGAAAAAAAACCTTACGTAACATTGGTTAAGAGCTCGTCCGCGAGGACGAATATTTGTAAGATACAATTATTAAAAAGAGATGATTTATAGAAGTCTATATTTTCTTGAATTATTTATTTATTACAACCAACAATCATAATGGTATTTTCGACAGAAGAATTTATGTCAGAATCAAACAGGGAGACGTCTGATGGACTAAATATCAAAATTGTTACTGCTATCCAAATTTGAATTTTGAGGTTAAAGCTACCATGTTAAAATTTGAAATCCGTAACATTATTGTTAATGAGGAGAAGTTGGGTGAAGATGATTTGGATTTGGTTAGCAATAATGGAGGTGATACTGTAAAAATGAGAGAAATTGAAATGCAGTAAAAAAGCGATTAAAATTAAAACTCAGACTTAAAGAAATAGAAAAGGAAGATATGCAAGAAAAAAGAAGAATTGAAGAAATGCAAATGCAATTGAAACTTAAAGAACTTGAACTTGAACAATTTAGGCTTTCTAAATAAATAGAGGAGATAGTGCCTTTGGTGTTACCTTTAATTACAAAATAAATGTGATGTTGTGAAGTACATCAGATTTGTTCCACCTATTTTGGAGAAAGAAGTGTCCTGACGAGGAAAGCCCGAGAAACAAGTTCAAATTATGAAGAAGTGAATGAAGCCATTTTGAAAGCACATCAATTGATAACGGAGGCTTATCGGCAAAAGTGTAGAAGTTGTATAAAACGGGATGATCAAAATCATGTTGAATTTTCCCGTGAAAAAGAACTTTTGTTTGAAAAGTGGCTCACTTTTAGCGAAGTACCTACACATTTTAATAAATTAGGACAAACCAATTTTTATTGAAGAATTTAAACAATGCATTAATTCAGATATTAAGACATATATAGATGAGCATACCGTTTACAGTTTAGTAGAAGCCACCAATATGGCAGATGTTTATACACGGACGCATAGATTAATGTTCTTGAAAAATAAAAGAGCTAGAAGTTTGAATTATGTTCAGAATAGACCCCTTTCTTATAACCATTTTGATCAACCAAAATCAGGTTCATGGGAGAAACAATAACAATAATAACAGTCCTACAAAGAAAATTATAATAAAGGGGAATCACTTAAATCTTGTTCCTATTGTAAGAGAAAGGACAAATTGTTTTAGAATGTTCTTAAAAAAATGATTTGATCTTGATTTGATTTTTGGTGTTTTAACGCCACTTTTAACAATATTTCAACTGATAGGTAATAAAACCAGTCTACAACCCATTAAAATATTGCGTGATACGGGAGATTCCCAAACTTAAAAGGTGAAATGCAAATGCAATAACTGTTTTTCAGATTTACACATATTTAGATAATGCTTTTAGTACCTTGATAGAAAATCGTAATAATTTTCAATTTTCTCAAGACATTGTGCGAAATCGTCAGGTATACTTACCTATTTAAAACCACGGGAAGTATCAATCATGGTTATTCCCATTTAAAAAGTTCATGTTTTGACGTCACTCGTGTCATTTCATCTTTTTTATGGGGACACATATAATCATACCATATTTTTTCTTTGCATGCAAAACGGATGGGCGTGTGGAAATAGGTCACAACCACGACTTGGTTGACCGTTATTGAATATCTGTGTCACAAATGACCACGGATATGCTCGACTTGTCGTAAACACTTCCCTGTTCTTTCCTCCTTCGTGACTTATCTAAGAATACTAATTAAAATGTCTCTTGTTAAAATATACTAAAATGAAAGAATAAATACCGTGGTTCTAGGATATACTCCCGTGGGTTCATCGTGCATATATATTATGGGTCTGTCTTCTTATATATATACATATATATACATATGCTGTATTTCGTTTTTTTTCGTGGCGTGACATGCAATTTAATTTATTTTTGCTCATGACCTGGCCAGAATATTCCCCCTTTTTTGTGTTAGGTTATAGACGGGTAAAACCATATTAAGCTTTACAGAACATTTCCGGTTTCGTCCCTGTCATTTTTCTTTTTATCGTGTCTTGTAATTTTTCTTTGAATTACGTCTCGGTATCTTTTTATATTTCTAAGAAAAAATGGTTTCTGAAATAAAACGATCCCCATTAAGGAAAGGTCTAGATCCGCCTCTGAGATACATGTGCATCTCTGTTTTACATTGTGTACAATTTTATCTGTTAGTGAATCAGTGTGTTCCGTCAAATTCCAATTATCCACTGAATCATATTATAATCGCTGGAAGTGTCCCGAATTTGAATTATGTTCAGAATAGATCAACTTCTTATAACCATTTTGATCAACCAAAATCAGGTTCTTGTGAGAAAAAAATAACAATAGTTACAGTCCTCCCAAAATAAATAAAGGGGAATCACTTAAATCTTGTTCCTAATTTGTAAGAAAAAGGACAAATTGTTTCAGAATGTTCTTAAAAGAAATAATGAGAATACACCTCAAGGTTCTATAGCATGTAATGCTTTAAAAGCCCCTCTCATGCCCATTGTAGTTGAAAAAACAAATTTATGGTTTTCAAAATCTCAGCTTGATATTATGGATAATTATAAGCTCTTTCTAACAAAGTGATTTGTATCACTGATAGGTGATGAAACCAGTCTACAACCTATTAAAATATTGCGTGATACGGGAGATTCCCAAACTTAAAAGGTGAAATACAAATGCCATAACTGTTTTTTTCAGATTTACACATTTTCAGATAGTGATTTTAGTACCTTGATAGAAAATCGTAATAATTTTCAATTTTCTCAAGACGTTTATGCGAGATCGTCAGGTAAACTTACCTATTGAAAACCGCCGATAATATCATTTATGGTTATTCCCATTTAAAAAGCTCAATCAATCAATCAATCAATCAATCAAGCAATCAATCAATCAATCAATCAATCAATCAATCAATCAATGTAGATGAGGAATTTAAAACATAAAATGTGCTCAACGACGATAAAATGAAATAATGCTAAATTTGGCGTGAAGCAAAATTCAATCATTCTCGTGCATTCAAATACTTTTAGTCTTTTGCAATTGTCATGTGCAACCTCTGACAAAATCTTCAAAGTTTTGAAGGCGGTCTGTATTTGGTAGAAGTAGAACAAGCTCTGACCAAAATCTTTAAATTGTTGAAGATGGTCAGTATTTGGTTGAAGTAGAACAAGCTCTGGCAACAATCTGCAAACTGTTGAAGTAGGTCAGTATTTGGTAAAAGTAGAACTGGCTCTGACAAAAATCTGCAAACTGTTGAAGGGTCTGAGTATTTTAGTAGAAGTGATTATAATGTCAAAGTGTATCACACAAGAGGAACAAATGGGATTATTTAGTAGTAATTAATTATTTTTGCGTTGTAGCCATTAGATTAATATCCAAAGCAGCTGAACAAACATGACAGTTCTATCAATATTCAAATTAAGCCAAACGCTTTGTTTGAATTACTTATTTCTTTGTGAAACCTGTGAAAACAAAATAGAACAGAAAGTAAAGTGTTTAATTCATACGTTATATGCTATTGTACAAATCATAAAAACTGTGTTTAATTACACCCCCGTATACATTGTAACTGTTAAAAATACCATAATGTAGTTTGTAGTCCACATAAACATTGTTTCGAGTATCAAATGCATATCCACGATCTAATAGCATATATTTACTTATCAACGTGATACGTTTATATTTCAACGATTCAAATATCAGCCTGAAGGCCGCTAGCACCATTAGTTGTCTCTATGTGCCACATCGGAACAGGCGAAGGGTATATATTTGGATCAAGCCCTGTGAATCTTCACCAATCCGAAACTGTTTTCTCTTCACGAGCACCTGGGTTTTGGTGAGGTTCATGTTGCTCATCTTTTTACTTTTCTGTGTTGTGTTGTGCTTTTGTGTTTGTTTGTCTTCGTCATGTGTCATGTGTCCACAATAGAGCTAGTGTCTCTAAGCTGTACATTCCAGATTGCCACCTAGGTATTCTCTAACGTTAATTTAATATAAGCATTGTCTATGACATACTAGCAGCCAATAGTTTAATTAAGTATAAACTAATTATATTTGTTGACTATAGAGAGTTAAATGACAATAACATACAAGTGATAGAGGACAACCTATCATTTAATAGTATTTGTTACAAATGTATAACTCAATCATAACAATATATACCACTAGTAATGCATTGAGATGAAGTGAAACATAGATTGATAAATACAAATTAGAGGACTCCGAAGGGTCAATCAAAAATAGAAAATCCAGAGACAGAGGCAATAATATCCAGCAGAGTACTAAGACTAGAAAAAAAAACTACACACAAAGAAATTGACAGTGAGGGTCCTATGAGAACGAAACATTTTGATTAAAGATATGGTTTCAATTTTATTGTTGTTAGATTTTCATTTATATGTACATGTAACACCAGTCAAACATCACCTGTATATGGAATATAAGTCTCTCAATTGAAACGATATTCCTGTGTTATACTGTATCTTGCGACATACATATTATACTTTATATATTACGTTGAAATACAATTACACACAGTATCAAAGCTTTAAAGTTTGATTGTATTTGCTCATTTATTTACATATTGCAGCTATTTATAATGTATTACAATAAAATCACATGAATCAAATCAGACACATTCAACAAATTACCGAAACTTTACTATTTGTAATATGATTGTATTCCCACTTTGCCAACATTCAAAATGTAGCCATATTTATATACAATTACTTTGCTGAAAAAGAATGAGCACTCGCAGTCATCATATTCCTTGTTAAACAGAATATTAAATGATGAGATGAATGACTTGTGATCAGCCAAATGTTTCTCTTTGTTATAGCTAATATTTCAGTAAGTAGGATAACCAGAGCATTTTGCAATGGAAAGTTGTTTCATTAGAGCCCACACCATCCACTGTTTACGATGCCGATTTTACTATGATAGTCGTGATACCAAAATTTAAGTTAAAGTTATGATCAATTTATATGATGTTTGATGATAATTATTTTAGACAAATGTGTCTGTGTTTGTGCACCCAATTCTAACAATCAAAAAGTAGAGTCCATATACATATGCATTAGAGGTAACTCATTTGCACTTGTGTCTACGATTTTACCATTAGATATAGCGGCTGTACTTTCAAACAGGTTGATGTTCCCAGAAAAGTAAAGTGTTGTCTTTGCCAGCAAACTCTATGTATCTTATTTTCATAAGGACAACATTATAATATGCTTGCGAGATTTGATATGGGTGTTTTGAACGTGAAATAGCAAAACAGGAAAATAGAATCAGATAGAACATTCCATGACGAACATAATATAGAGATTGTCTGTCCTATGAAACAAGGTGGGAATATTTGTCTTCTAGACATAAATATCGCAAGCTGAGAACATTTTACAAAATGCATAATAAACTACGTCACCAATATTTGGGTAACTGTCTACATCCTACAGTATATCATATCAGTGATCATAATCTCCGAAACGATGAAAAATATACAACACCATCAAGTAGTCTCAGAATGACATCCTTTATACCACCCACTGCTTCGTCATGGAACAATTTAGATTTAAGTATTATAAATAACCTAAATATACCATATTTTAAATCTGGAATTAAGGAAAATACTATTAATGCTCCGGAATATAATAGTGAAGGGTCCAGAAAACTAAACATACTCCATGATAGACTACCACATCAATGCAGCTCATTGCATTCTGATATATGTCGTATAAACATTACAAATGACTCAAAATGGCAATGTGGTTCCCCTTTTGAAGATTCAATTCATTATATAATGGAATGTCCATTACACCAAAACGAAAACTTTAAAGTGAAATGCAACGGTCATAACATTTTTTTCCCAGATTTACACATTTTTAGATAGTGATTTTAGTACCTTGATAGAAAATCGTAATAATTTTCAATTTTCTCAAGTCTTTTATGCGAAATCGTTATGTACATTTACCTGTTTAAAACCGCAGGAAATATCAATCGTGATTATTCCTCTTTAAGAATCTCCTGTAGTGATGTTCGTGTCATTTCTTTTTTTATGGGGACAAAGCTAATCATACTATATTCTTTTTTTGTGTTTAAAACGGTTGGGCGGGGGTACAAATGACCACGGATATGTTCCACTTGTCGTAAACACTTCGCGATTCTTTCCTCGTTCATCACTTATCTAAGCATACTAATTTAAAAATTTCGCTGGTACAAATATACTAAAATGAAAGAATAAATACCGTTGTTTTAGGATATGCTTCCGTGGGTTCATCGTGCATAAATATTATGGGTCTGTCCTCTTAACAAATGTGAAATTTCAAGCAGTTATTACCATTCCATGAGGCGTTTATGAATAAAACAGTGTGAATAAATGTCAACTCATTTTCAATTCTGACTTAATATTTTTGTATTTTCAAAAATAGACCGTAAATATTATCAATGTATACCAAAAAAGAGATTATCGTTCTGATATCATAGCGGAGATGTACTCTTGGTTCATACCTAGGAGATGTGGCACGATCGCCTGCTATTTTTTCTGTCAGAAAACAGTAATAGTGTGCTTTGAAAGCAGTATTATCCCCTCCCAACGCACCTCTCGATGTCGACATTGGGTTAGATTGCCGCTAGCTGCATGCATATCTTGGTGTGTACCACGTTGCTCGTTTGATTTTTATGTTAAATAGACCACAACTTTTATAGGTATATTCGAGTAAAATATTGGCATTTGCTTTAGCTAGCAAGGATAATTATATGTGTAGAAAACAATGGCAAAACCCAGAATTTATTTACGCAGAAATTCTGAGTAAGATTTCCTTCGCTCTGATGCCAACGAGCGACAATAAATATATATTTTTGGTTGATTATCAAGTCGTTTACATATGCTGTATTTCGTTTT
>MJUT01016731.1:13492-24468 GCA_002080005.1 Gigantidas platifrons
CCAAAGTCCAAAGTCCAAAGGCCAAAGGCCAAAGTCCAAAGTCCAAATTAATATTGACCTGTTGGGAATCTAATTGGTTCGGCCCATAAAAGTGCGCACCTTTTCAAAAATATTGGTATACATTCAAAGACTTAAATCCTCATTGCCAAATAGAATGGTTTCGATATTTATTTTCAATGTCATTAAATAGGTTAGCTCTTTGAATTTGCCACAAAGGACACTCCAAAAAATAATGAATAACATCCTCATATCAGGGGCGGATCCAGGGGGGCGCACCCGGCGCCCCTTCCCTAAAATTCGATATAAATCCGCATTCAAAGCACTGCATTGATGACGCAGTCTAGCATGTTTGTTATTTAATCTCCTCGACCCTTCTCCAAAGTATTTTGGTGGTTTAAGTAACGGTGTTTTCAGTTTGATTTTAAAACTGTCTAATGTTGGTGTACTCCTAATAGATGTTTCTAAGTTATTCCAAAGAGAAATAGTAAATGACTTTGCATAAACATTTAATCTAGTAAGAATGGCCACATAGTTATCATTGTTTCGTAGGTTATACATCCACTTACATTGGAAACCAATGACGGCAAGCAATCACTTAAGTATTGAGGGCATATATTATTATGCATTCTATAAAATATGCATAATTTCCTGTTTTTCTGTCACTCAGTCAGAGTCTCCCAACCAGTTTCAAAATATAGGGATTCTCGACTAGCAAATTTAGTCAAACTAGTAACAATTAGATTATATAGCGGCCTCTAATTTGACCTTCTCAAGTCTCTCTACTTCTCTTTCACAACAACCATCCCAAACTTCACATGCATATTCGAGTTAAGGGTAAACTAAAAATCAGATAAATATTTGACAAGTTTTTTGAAGATAATATGTATTTAAGTTTTCTCAAAACGTTTATTTCTTTCATAGAAGATTCAATAATGTTATTGATATGATTTGTCCATTTTCCATCCGAAGAGAAAGTTACACCTGTTTATGGCATTCTACAAATTCAAACTGCCGTTGTTGTTGAATTTAATAACAGGGTCCATATATGCAGTGTTTGAAATTATCAATGCTTTGGTCTTTTGGGGGTTGAAGCCATTGATTTGCCCAGTCGTTTAATGTTTGTAGATCATCATTAATTTGGGTTTCTAATGCTAAAATGTCAGGTCCGACGTATTGGAGGGAAGTGTCGTCTGCAAATAGTCGGGTTATATTTCCTAGATTGTCTGTTATATCATTAATATATAGTAGAGATAATAAAGGTCAAGGACTGATCTCTGTGGCACCCCAGCTCAAGCTCCAGACAGTTTTCGTATCCGCTACCGAATCTGGTTCATCCGCTGGATACACTAGTGGAGGGTAGTGTGCGGACCGGAGCTAGTAACTGTCCGGAGTTTGACCCCCAGCTGTGATTGAACCAGCCGAAGACACAGCTTCATTAACCATTACAAATTGTTTTCTGTTGGTTACATAATCTCTTGTAAAAAATCTAAAAGAGGTCCAGATATGCCATAAGACTTTAATTTGTCTATTAATCCTCTATGCCATACTCTATCAAATGCTTTTGAGATGTCACAAAAAATTTAAAAGTTGGAAAGTCTATCATCCAAATTATTGCATACCTTTTCATAAATCTCGATCAGTTGATAGACAGTAGAGTGTCCGTGGAGAAAACCAAATTGGTATTGATAAAGCAACGAATTATCAATAATATGGTTATAAATATACTTATATACGACTCGTTCCATCACCTTTCCAACACAGCTTAATAGTGAGATTGGTCGATAGTTGGAGGGATAAGATTTGTCATCTTTTCTAAAAATGAGTATGACCCGAGCTAATTTCCAATGAGAAGTGTACCTGCATGTTTCTATCGATCGATTAAAGATTTTACAAAGAGGTCGACAAATGGAGTCGGTTGTGCCTTTTAGCATTTGGTGACTTATGTTATCACTTCCAAAAGCTTTGTCAGTTTTACAATTTTTCAGTACATCTTTAACACCATCTTCTGTAACATTAATGTCAATAAGATTATTATTTGCTCTTAAAGGTAAGGTTGGGCGGGGTGGGGGTCAATACCTTCCTTTTTGGCGTTGTTCTAACGTATTGGGGTATTTTCAAGTTAATATGAGTTGCATCATGGTCGCTTATGTTTCTTTCTACTTCAATTACTTCTGAGTCTATTAGTAAGTTACAATTTGAAACAAATATTGGGTCCCAAGAGTGATCCCATACGAGTCGGTTCGTGAATAGTATTTCTTAATTTATAGAATGAAGCTATTTCATTTAGTCGATGCTTTCTTTCTCTCAAAAGATTTACGTTCAGATCACCAATTATAACAATATTACGTTCAGATCACCAATTATAACAATATTACGTTCAGATCACCAATTATAACAATATTACGTTCAGATCACCAATTATAGTAATATTACGTTCAGCCCTCGGGTCCGATATGACAGTCTCAGGCTGATATCAGAGCCGATATGAAAAATGCCATGTAATAATCTATACATTGAATGCTTGCTCAATAGAATAATCAAAAAGACCCCAGAAGTTATTCGAGCCACCTGGTGGGCGGTATACAGAGCATAATAACAGCTGGAAATTTTTTAACGAAATCTCAAGCCATATCAATTCCCCTTCATTAAATGCAAGGTCTGGTCTTTGTTTAACACTTACATTGATATCATTTGAAACATATATCAGAACACCCCCTCCAAAACTGTTACGATCCTTTCTAAAAATTTCTGAACCCTGGAATCGTTATATCTGAATTGAGGACTCTTCTATCTAAGTGACTCTCAGTTAAGCAAATGATAGAGTATTCGGAGGCAATATCTTGAATGTTTTGGATTTTGTTTCTAACACTTCTAGCATTCGAATGAAACACAAAAAGTTCCCCTCTTCCTGAATATAGCTGAAAAATTGCTCGCTGGACGTTAAACATTCAAATGAAACACAGAAAGTTCCCCTTCGACAGGACCTGGATTTTGATGAATATCGTTGTCAAGTATTAAAAGAAGAATTAATATCAATATGTACAGTATATTAAGTGAGTCTGATGATATTGATGCTGCGGAAAATATACGGTTAAAACTATGTAGAAAATTGATAATAATAGAGGTATCTATGAAGTCGAAAAATGAAAATAAGTTGTTTAAGTACACGAGTATAGACTCGACATAGTCCGCTTTGACCAACACGCTTAGCGTTGGATTTCTATAGTGCTAGCTCACTGAAACAACAGTTCGTGTGTAGACATGGCTCCACTCGGACACATTACCCTGATTCCGAACCAACCAGTCTTTGTTCTTACACTTTAGTGCTGTGTCCTGAACGGAGGAGCAACAAACACCAATATGACAGGTGCTAGAACCCACGCGTACTCCTTCCGCACTCGAGGCAGCGAGCAGATGTGATTAATTTGAAATTTGAACTAATGTTCGATCATCTATTTACATGGAAGAACATGATAGCTTTTCTTTGGCATCTACCATTTCTACCTTTATGTGGCCACCATTATATATAGCAGCATAACTAATAAGTTAATAACACAATATTTGCAGCTTTATAGGTCAACAGCTGATATATGTACAACCATTCAACAGTCAACACTTTATACATGTAGGTCAACAGCTGATATATGTACAACCATCCAAACGTCAACAAATCAACAATAAGTAAAGATTTCCTATATATTTCTTGATCAATTTGCAAACACATGCATTTCTGTGTACTTTTTGACATCAAATAATGATTGATTTGATTTTTGGTGTATAACGCCACTTTCAGCAATATTTCAACTATATCATGGCAACCAGTTTTAGTGGTGGAAGAAGCCGGAGTACCCGGAGAGAACCACTGACCATGGGCAAGCAACTGGTAAACTTTATCACTTGCGGCTGTGAGTCAAGTGCACCCTTTCTGTAATTTGCAAAGCCGGGCGCGAACCCACGCCGTGTTGGTGATAAGCGTGTATGAGTTAACTACCTAACTGATTGAGCCACCCGGGCCCCCATCAAATAATAATGCACATACGGAATATATGTGTAACAAATGACCACGGATATGTTCCATTTGTTGTAAGCAATTCCCGATCCCTTCATGATTCATCACCAGAGTAACACGACGGGTGCCACATGTAGAACAGGAACTGCTTACCCTTCCGGAGCACCCGAGTTCACCCCCGGTATTTAGTTGGGTTCGTGTTACTCGATCTTTAGTTTTATTTGTATGTTTTGTAGATCATAAGTTGCCCTTTCATCATGTTTCTTTTCGCCATTGTATCATCTGTCCATCTTCGATTTATGGATTCTGATTATTCCTTTGATATCTTCAAACTCATTTTTTGTCAAACTTGTCTGACGCAAAATGGATGGAAGTCATGATTTAGCAAATTTTTATTTAATTCCTCATGATGAAATTGGCATTTAGAAGACACAACTAATATTTAGTGGGAATCAAGTGGCAGCTAGAGGTAACATTATTTTGTTTGATATGAAACATCCCGTTGTTTTAATGAACTTCATTCGGCCACAGTAACCGCATGACGCACAGGCGCTCGTGTTGAGTCAATTTTAGGCACGTAGCGAGCATATTTTTGACTACACAAGCGTCTGTACATGACGTTGACATTATTACGAATCGAAACCATGAAGCCACCAAACATAAAGACAAAACAGTTCTGCCCAAAACTAAATCATATGATACAGAATTAATTATTTGACCTTCTGATCACAGAAACCTCATTTTATACTTTAGAGGTCTCTGCCATGTCCCTATAAAATAGAAAAAATCAGAAGATACAAAAATGTACCAAAGGGATACGGATTAATATAAGTATAACCACTTGTTTCCGAATCCTATTGATTAATTTAAATATCTTTATAATTCATATGTGTATTATCATAATGTGTAACATTGAATTAATTAATAAATATGTTTATACTAAAGGGGTAATTAGAATCCGTTAATCGAAGAAGGACAGGCAATACAATGGCTAAAAAAAGGACCAAAGGACCTTTTTGCGAGGCTAAGTTGTCCATGTTGTGTCCAGCGTAACTTTAGATGTCTCACTGCAATCCAGTAAACCATCTGTGAGAAGAGTTTGAAGATATCAAAGGGGTAATCAGAATCCGTCAATCGAAGAAGGACAGACAACACAATAGCCAAAAGAACTAGAGGCTCAGCCCACCGAGCCTGTATCGCTCACCTGACAATAGAATGATACTGAAGCAAATTTCAAAGGGAGATAATCATTACCTTAACTGTTTTCTATATTTATGCATAAAAGATCATGTATTTGCGCCAGGTGAGCTAAAAAATTATGAAAAAAGGACAATAACTCCTAGACGGGTAATAAGATTTACTTCAAAACTGCAGGGCATGTAGATCTTGACAAGCTGAACATGTTTTCAGTTTACACTTAACATCTATCTCTTATAGTTTTTGAAATATAAGACGAAAAGTATTAAAATTTTAAAAATTTGATGAAAAAAAGGGCAATAACTTCAAAATGGGTAATGGGATATACTTCAAAATTGCAGGGTAGGTAGATCTTGACACGCTGCACATTTTTGCAATCAAACTTAACATCTATCTCTTATATTTTTTGAAATATAAGACGAAAAGTATTAAACTTTTTTAAAATTTGATGAAAAAAGGGCAATAACTCCAAAATGGGTTATGGCATTTACTTCAAAATTGCAGTGTAGGTAGATCTCGACATGCACATTTTTGCAATATAAACTTAATATCTCTCTCTTATAGTTTTTGAAATAAAGGACGAAAAGTATTAAAATTTTGAAAACTTAATGAAAAAAGGGAAATAACTCCAAAATGGGCAATGGGATTTACTTCAAAATTGCAGGGTAGGTAGATCGTGACATGCTGCACATTTTTGCAATTTAAACTTAACATCTCTCTCTCTCTCTCTCTTATAGTTTTTGAAATATAAGACGAAAAGTATTAAAATTTTAAAAATTTGATGAAAAAATCGCAATAACTCCAAAATGGGTAATGGCATTTACTTCAAAATTGCAGGGTAGGTAGATCTTGACATGATGCACATTTTTGCAATTTAAACCTAACATCTATCTCTTATAGTTTTTGAAATAAAGGAGGAAATATATTAAAATTTTGATGAAAAAAGGGCAATAACTCCAAGATGGGTAATCAGATTTACTTCAAAATTGCAGGGTAGGTAGATCTTGCTGTGCTGATCATTTTTAACCCATGTCAGATTTTTGATATTATTAACGGTTTTTGAGTTATTACCCAAAAACCTGCAATTTTACCATATGTTCTATTTTTAGTAACAGCGGCCATGTTTGTTGGCCGAATGGAAAAAAAATGAAGAAGTTTTATAGAGGATTTTACATAGATGCTTCCTGCCAAGTTTGGCTCCATTTGGCCAAGCAATTTCAGAGGAGAAGATTTTTTTAACATTAGCCAATCAGAAACAAGAATTGCTCTTGGCGGCCATATTTGTTGGCAGAATGGGACGAAATGAAGAAACTTTATAGAGGACCTTATATAGATGTTTTCTGCCAAGTTTGGTTCCATTTGGCCCAATTGTTTCAGAGGAGTAGATTAAAATATGAAAAAGTTAACGGACGGACGACGGACGCCAAGTGATGGCAATACCTCACATGACCCTTTGGGTCAGGTGAGCTAAAAAGGACAAAATGACAAACAACGATCTACAAAACATGCATATAAAATTAAAGATCGAGTAACACGAACCCCATTAAAACCGGGGTGAACTAAGGTGAACATATACTTTTATATAAATACCTTCATTAACTTACTGGTTTGTAACAAGAGTAACACGACGACTGTCGCTAATGGAATAGGAACTACAAACCCGTCCGGAGCACCTGGGTTCACTCCCAATTTTAAAAGGGATTTGCGTTTCTCCGCATTTAGTTTTCCGTGTCCTTCTTCGATTTACGCCTTCTGATGACATCTTTGATATCTTCAAACCTTTCTCGATGATAATGTGAACAGAAATACCGATAAACTCTAATAATACATTTGATCTTGATATAAAGGATACCACAGACATAGAGCTAGAGAAATTGACAACGGACATTGTTAAAGTTCCCCTTATATGTAGAAAAATTCCAGAAGCAGCACCTGTATATGGAGTATATAGTTAAGTTGATATGAAAAATCCCAGAGATTGTGGTTTCAATCATGACTTTCTTGACAACGTGTTGGTGCTAACAAGGAAACTACCGAATCAAGGGTTTCTAGTGGTCAAGTTGAAGTCATCACTTCAAAAGTTTTTACGGTCGCCACTATGAATTTGTTAAACAAATAATTACTTAGTAAGAAAGAATATAGATGTAAATGAACATGATAGACTATCCAACATTACACTTAGACACAAATAAAAGCAAAAGAACAGTATTTTTTATTGTTGTTCTACATTTCACAGTCACAAATCTATTCTGTTTGTCCTAATCACAATGACATCCTGTCCTCATTCATGACTCATGATTCATGGTTTGTAACAAGAGTAATACAGTGGATGCCACTTGTGTAACCGGTACTGCTCACCCTCCAGGAACACCTGGGATCACCCCCCGGTTTTGAGTGGTGTTCATGTTGTTTTATCTTTAGTTTACTGTGTAGTGTTGTGGTGATAATCGTCTGTCTTTTTGCTCTTTTCCTTTTGGACATTGCATTGTCCACCCTTCTTCAATTTACAGCTTCTGATTACCTCTTTGGTATCTTCAAACATTTCACGATTGATAATGGGAACAGGATTACTGATTAAACTCTAATAGTAAATTTATCTAATGACCATAATACAAATAAATCTGTCAAATATATAGCCCGCCATAAAAGTAAAAATACAGCTGAAAAATACGACTCGTCAATTTTTTTTTAAATATTACATTTGAAATTCCCAAACATTTCCAGTCATTTTGTTTTGTTACAGCCACCGTCATCATAAAAGGTATTTGGACCTAGAATCACGAGTCTAACATGACCCAGAGACCAAAATGGAAAATAATTACCAACGACAAGGTCAGTCTGATATGACCTTGCAAAAAATATGTATGATTGATTGATTACTGCTTAACGCCCAATGAGCAGTATTTCAGCTAAATATTCAGGACGAGAACAAGATCAAATAAGTGAGTGATTGTTAATTATTCAGCTATATTATGGCGATTCAATGATATACAAAAACTATATAGAAATGAGGGAAGGGACGGGTCAACCGGTTCAACGACTTTAGACTGCCACTGAAAAAGCATGGAGATTTGGATAGAGACGAAAAAATTAGTCTTTCTGGGGGCTTTAATGTGCCTACGCTTTTTTAAATCTACAAAAGATGTCTTTAGCGTGCAGAGAGTGTGGTACTCTCCAAACACGTGTCCCACTATGGCCCGCGGTTAGTCTTTTAATACACAACATGTTGTGTAGCGTAGCCAGGAACGACAACTCTGGATAGAGATTGCTACCATACGATCACGGCCACGACTGCCCCTAGCAATTAAATAAATAACGTGAATAAATACATCATAATAAATAACATTGTTGTCGTTTACCAGAATAATTTACTTAATAAGAAAGCATGTTTATAGTGATAAAAAGTATAAAAAATATATACAATATACAGAGATCTGATGGACTTAGTTTCTGTAAATGAGCAGAATTTCAGTAAAAATCACAGCAAGAAACTTTAACAAGCAATACATCATGTAAATGAGGATGGCACACACTTGCCTAATGGACGGTTGTTGATGGACCAAATGAAATAAGAGTTAATGGGTCGTACAACCATTAGCTAAATGTCTTATAGACAGGTTCCTTGCCTAGGGTACCCGTATGCATAGACAGGTAGGGAGCGACACCACCTAAGAATAGAATCAATCAAAATAATTTCTGTGCAGTGTCTCCGGATGTGACGAATTTTTGAGTTTTCTTTTTATTGTTGACGTGGTACAACTGCATGCCGTGAGAAAACACCCAACCAATGAAATCATAATGTCAACACGGAGTACAACATCCATTTCCAAACAGAAAGATGGTGTTGGACCCTACCTTTCTTGATATATATAAATATTCATGAACTAGTCTAAATGTTCCATAGTGAACTTGAATCCTTGTATACTCCGAACTACATGTAAATGCACGGTCTCTCTGACTTTAGCGCAACAATGTTCCACTGTTACTCGTACAATATGAAAATTCTTCTACCAGTCGATGTCCTTCTTTAATCCAAAGGTCACTCTTGATCTCTTATATCATATTCTCCTTCATCACGGTTAGCTTCCAATAAAGATGCGTATTGTCTATTAAGATTATCTGCTAGACCCAGCATGTCATGAGCCACTAACGATGATATTATATCATCTAAATCTGCTTCATCAGTTAACATACTCCAGGCTAGAAGGCACCTGTAAATCTTTTCTTTCACGCCATCATTTTGGTAATCGTAACAAATCTCATCGATCTTCCGTTCGGCTCCACGAGCATCGTAATAGTTGGCTACAAATAAGATAGAACACAAGTCATTAGTAAAAAAAAAAACACAAATTATACGAAAAAAAAATGATGGCAACAATTATATTTTGCTTGTATGTTCATTTTGTACAATCTTTGCAATTACATGTAATGTTACATTTAATCGAACACAGTGCTCCTCGTATTGGCATGTTTTTCGCTCTTGTTTTCTTTACCAAATGATATTAAGAGTGAATTTAAACGTGTGTCTTAGGTCCAAATTAAGTAACAGCGTTTATTTTTTTTTCAACAGGACTGTTTGATGGTTTCATGTTGTTACTGTTATTTTTTAAGTTTACCTATCTAACAAATGTTTAAGTATATGTCTTTCTTACCTAACAAATGTGTAAATGGAGCTGCCTTTCTTACCTAACAAAGTATTTAAGCTTACCTTCCTTTCGTTCCTATGAAAAGTTTGAAGATACCAAGGCCGTAATTATAACAAGGACAGGCAATTAAAAGGCAAAACTTACCCAACAGGTGCCTGATGACAGATCTCCATTCCTCTATGTTGATTTCGTTGGATATCGTTCTAAATACGTTAACCCATAAACGGTTTTCTGTATTTGGAGGAAGTGTGTTTTCTATTGCTGTAGGACGTGCTGCTTCCTGGTCTCCTTCATTACCTAAAATAAATGTAAATCAAGTGATATTTACATGATGGATACATATGTAGAGGTAAAACAGTACAAAATATTTGTCCATCTGGACTTTCTTTTGTATTAGTGTTATGTATATATAATGAATATGATATAATATGGATTAGGCACAGCATATAGGCGAGCATCGCATCTACGCATAGACATGTACATGTACAAATAGTAGTTTTATGTTCTTTTCTTCATTATTCTTGATTAATTTTCTTTGTTCTTCAGTTCGACTTACCCAGTTAATTCTATTGCAAATGAGACTTTTTGGACCGAGATATATCGGGGACGACTTTTTTTTGTAGGGCCGATTGTTCTTTAGGGGCGAAACAATAATTTTTTTGAATAAATTGATCGTTTCATGTAAAGAAGCTGTACGGTTTCCTTTCAAAATTATTTTGTTATTTTTAAACTGGATAGTTATTTTTTATTCAACTTAAAAGGCTATTTCCTGTACTTCACTTCGATTGTCTATTCTGTGCCGAAACTTGGAATCCATTTCCGGTTGGTATTGATCATATATTGATTCATCTCCTTACACACATGTTGCTGTTTAGCTCGCATCTTGCGATGCTCCTATTATTTTGTTCATGAGAATAATTTTTGTTGTTGATAATATTACATCATCAGTACAAATAATGTTCTAGATATTTCTGCATACTAGTATTGCTTATGATAACATTTAACTTTAAGTAAACATGTTTACTTCGGAATATTCTAAAGAATTTTATGAAATACCGGTAGTATATAAGCAGCAGCAAATGTAAGAGCAGTCAGTCTGAAATGTAGGATTTATATAACAGCTG
>MJUT01016741.1:4293-19378 GCA_002080005.1 Gigantidas platifrons
GTTGGTCTTTAACACCCTGCTGTGGGCTTGAGGTGCATTATCCCACCTAGGCACTTAAGTCATTTAAAGACCACGGCAATACCTTTGTCTAAGCCAAAAGTGGGTAAGAACTTTGCCGTCCGTCGATATTTTTATGGCCTATTAATGGGGACACCCCCCCAAAAAAAAATCAAAATATCAATTATGGTCTTTAACACCCTGCTGTGGGCTTGAGGTGCATTATTCCACCTAGGCACTTAAGTCAGTTAAAGACCTTGGCAATACCTTTGTCTAAGCCAAAAGTGGGTAAGAACTTTGCCGTCCTTCGATATTTTTATGGTCTATTAATGGGGGCACCCCCCCTCCAAATCGAAATATCAATGTTGGTTTTTAACACCCTGCTGTGGGCTTGAGGTGCATTATCCCACCTAGGCACTTAAGTCATTTAAAGACTTCGGCAATACCTTTGGCTAAGCCAAAAGTGGGTAAGAACTTTGCCGTCCGTCGATATTTTTATGGCCTATTAATGGCGGCACCCCCCCCAAAAAAAATAAAAATATTAATGTTGGTCTTTAACACCCTGCTGTGGGCTTGAGGTGCATTATCCCACCTAGGCACTTAAGTCATTTAAAGACCTCGGTAATACCTTTGTCTAAGCCAAAAGTGGGTAAGAACTTTCCCGTCTTTCTATATTTTTATGGCCTATTAATGGGGCACCTTCCCCCAATCAAAATATCAAAGTTGGTCTTTAACACCCTGCTGTGGGCTTGAGGTGAATTATCCCACCTAGCCACTTAAGTCAGTTAAAGACCTTGGCAATACCTTTGTCTAAGCCAAAATTGGGTAAGAACTTTTTCGTCCGTCGATATTTTTATGGCCTTTTAATGGGCCCCCCCCCAAATCAAAATATAAATGTTGGTCTTTAACACCCTGCTGTGGGCTTGAGATGCATTATCCCACCTAGGCACTTAAGTCTTGTAAGGACCTCGGCAATACTTTGTCTAAGCCAAAAGTGGGTAAGAACTTTGCCGTCCGTCGATATTTTTATGGCCTATTAATGGGGGAACCCCCCAAATCAAAATATCAATGTTGGTCTTTAACACCCTGCTGTGGGCTTGAGGTGCATTATCCCACCTAGGCACTTAAATCAGTTAAAGACCCGTGTAATACCTTTGATTTAAACCCCAAGTGGGAAAAGAACTTTGCCGTCCTTCGATATTTTTTCATGGGTTATTTATAGGGTTCCCCCAAATCCAAATATCAAAGTAGTACATCGGGACAGCTCAAGGCATATTTTGGGGGAGCAAAGGGGAGCGGGCCATTTCGCATGCGTGACTGGAAGTGGCGTCACCGGAAGTGACCCTGACCGGAAATGACGTCACATTAAGTCTCAAGACCGGAAGTGACCTCATAACCTGAAGTATGTTCTGCGCATGCCCGGAAGTGCATTCCCGCTCTTTTTTCCTTACTATAGTAGTAGCACAAAATGTACCATTGCGCATGACCGAAAGTAGCATGGCTACTGGATGCTACGTGACTTCCGCCGGAAGTGACGTCATTTTCCGACGCTTATTTCTTACTATGGTAGTAGTAAAAATGCATGATTGCACATGAGCGGAAGTAGCATGGCTACCGGATGTGACGTGATCGAAAGTGACGTCATGGGAAGTGACGTCACAGGAAGTGACATCATAAGACCGAAAATGGGGGATTCCCTTTTGAGTGTCATCTTATTTGTTCGAGGTGTTGTGTAGTACTCCAATGGTGTTTTGCATCCCGTCCGCGTTCTCACTGTGGTATTTCTACTAAATAAACTAAGAGCCGCTGACCGAGGGGTACACGCCGCCACCGCCGCTGACAGAGGGATATGCACCGCCGCCGCCGCCGCTGACAGAGGGATATATGCAGCCGTCGCCGCAACAACAGCAATACTCTATTATATTTTGGAAACCAATAATCTGTTTTTGTTTTGGGTTCCAGACGGATACAATCCCGATCATTTCATGCCATGGGTACACCCGTTTACCAGTGTAATTTCCGGACCTACAGGCAATGGAAAATCGATGTTTGTCCGACGGTTCGTTCACAATATCAAACACATGATGACTCCCAAGCCAGATCAGATCTAATAATGTTATGGTGAATATCAGACGTTGTATGGAACCGTAGAAGGGATAGAATTTCAACAAGGTTTACCGGATCTGGATAATTTAGATCCAAGAAAAAAACATTAGATAATTTTGGACGATCTCATGGACGAAACGGATCAAAGGGTGGCTTCACTGTTTTCGAAAAAGAGTCACCACAGAAACATCAGCGTGATGTACATCGTTCAGAATCTGTTTCATCGAGGAAATCATCATAGAGCCATAAGTCTCAATGCCCATTACATGGTTCTATTCAAAAACCCGACAGACGTATCGCAGATCATGGCGCTAGCACACCAAATGCATCCCAGGAGAACGCAATATTTCCTGGAAGCCTTTGCCCGAGCTACGGCCAGACCTCACGGCGACATGGTGATCGATATGAAACAAAACACACCGGATATCCTGAGATTATGAACCTTCATCTTTCCTGGTGAGGAACGGAAAGCGTATGTCGAGTCATAAAAAGGATGTTACATCCCGTTCCTTGTCACTCTTGCATCAGACGTAGAGGGAATAACATGGTATCTCAGCGCTTGAAAAAGCACGCCAGTGATATAGTATACTTACAAAAGACGAAACCGTGTATTCGTAAACACCTCATAACCAAAGCCGATCATAGTCTCGTCGACTGTCTGTGTGAATGTGCCGATGATATTTTAAGAGGCAACGTCCCGTTAGCATAACTGCAGAAAGAAAAACTCATAAGAAATAAAGCCGGATTGAGAGCACTGACGAAAAAGTCGGTCTCTCTCAAAAAGAAGAAAGCGATCTTACAGAAAGGTGGATTTTTGGGATCCCTACTCGCACCGATTGCATCTGTAGTAGCACCGTTGCTCTCTACATTATTTCAATGAAGGAATTAACCTTAACAAATAGATACCACCAGACTCAAGAGCGCCCAAACCCTCCAGTGGAACAACGCGTGAAAGTCATGGACACCTTGGATAAGAAGATGCAAACCATACTAGAAAGAGAAGACCTATCGGCAGACGAACGTCTCAAGCTATACGACCAATCGTTCACTAGATATTTGAACGTCTACCACGACTACAGACCCACACCCGTGGCAGTCGCACCTGGACCCGTGAAACAAGACCTGATTGACAACGAAATTTTGGAAAGCGTACCAAAAACAATTAAGGCCAAGGCACAACTCTTGTTGAAAAAAAATGAAGAGCAGTCCCGACATTAGCTGGAACGAGATAGGGGAATTGAAATACAAGGGAGAAACCGTTCAAGGGAGCAACGTGGTGGATTTAGTCAATGACGTGCTGAGCAAAAGGAAATATTTCAACCCACATGGAACGGAAATATTCGGAGAAACCTTATGAGAAGCAAATGTTCCACAAGATTTGATTGGTCAAGAGGACCGCTGGAGATACATCACTCAGATCAAAAGAACACTCAGATCTCGCAAACGACAACAGAGTCCCTCCACTATTAGACCGTACTCCCCAAAAACACAAAGAAACAGAAAGAAAGAAGTCCAGAGCTGGGTCGACTTTTAAAACGGAGGTTGAGACCACCATGGGGAAGTTGTAAACATGGAGTCGACCTATTACAACCTTTTAGCTCCCGCCAGCTATGGAGGATTGAGTAAATTTAAGCCGAAAGGTTGTAGGAAGAAGCAAGTCAGAGAATGGTTACATTTTCAGGACACGCACACTTTGCATAAACCAACTAGGAGACGCGTTGTAGTCTATGGAATTGACCACCAGTGGCAGGCGGATTTAGTGGATCTGGCAAAATTATCTTCTTACAACAAAGGATTCAAGTACTTGTTGACATGTATGGACGTGTTATCCCGATATGCATGGGTCGTTCCATTGAAAGACAAGACGGGGAAGACTTTAAAATATGCGTTTCAAGTCATTTTCAAATCGGGGTGGCGTCCGATACGTTTACAGACAGACTGAGGAACTGAATTTACCAACCGAGTATTTCAAAAGTTTCTCAAAGAACACGACGTGCACTTCTTTACCGCTTACAACGAGGAGACCAAAGCCAGTATCGTTGAACGTTTTAGCAGAACATTGAAAACCAAGATGTGGAAGTATTTTACACACAGAGAAACCCTAACCTACGTAGACGTTCTGTCCGAGATGGTCACATCTTATAACCACATCGTTCACAGAACCATAGGCATACACCTGCAGAAGTCACGTGGGCTAACCAAACAACGATGTCCAAGAGGCTATATGGAAGAAAGGGACCCACAAAATCGTGCAAATTTTCTCCCGGAGATAGAGTGCGACTCAGCAAAGCCAAACGTACGTTCAAGAAAGGATATTTACCCAACTGGACTGAAGAATTGTTTACGGTAGTGAAATGTATCGAAACCAGACCCCCCGGTATACTTAGTCAAAGACGACCACGGTGAAATTCTGGAAGAAACATTCTATGCCGAAGAATTACAGAAAGTCATTAAGATAGACGACGTATACAAGATTGAAAAAAGGGACGAAGGGTTCAATATTTAGTCGCTCGGATATCCAGAGTCCTTCAACAGCTGGATCTTTAAACAGGACCTACAAAAGCGAGGCGTCGCGGTTTGAAGTGTCAGTCTTGCGAATGGAACCGAGTGACACGGACAGTGTATCGTATTGAATGACTTGTGGAAAGAAGACTCCACGTTCGGAGGTCTTATTTTTGTGTCAGGTACTCATCCTGTACACGGTTATCGTAGTCAGCATTTACAACTTGACGGTCGAATCGGAGAACAGTACCTTGTTGACGGCCTTGTTGAGCAGTTGTCTGGGATACCTGTTACATAACGCCACGATCAAGACGAAGCATGTTTTACCTGACTCTGCCTAGTTACAGTTCCATGAATTACTTTCCGAGCAATACGTTGACTCATTACACGACAAAATTGCCTAAGATAACGGTTCTGGACGGAGTCTGGGAAATCGGATTGGCAGAGATACAGTATCCTCACAGTTGGTATAACGTCAAGAACAACGAAGCCTGGTTGAAGGTTCACTTTTACACGGAGTCAGAACTACAAAAGCATATGGTCTTGTTAGCGGATGGGTACTATTCCTCGGCCAAAAGGATTCCCCATCGAGGGGGAAAGCACAGAAAGGAACTCAAGAATAAATTCGACATGGGTTTCAACGCAATTAATCATAAAATCGATACGGTATGAAAGTGAAAAAAAGATTGTCAAGTCATCATCAGTCCTTTATTACAATCCATGTTAGGATTCAGACAAGCTGTATTCCCGGCGAGGGAGTATGTTTCAGATTGGGTAGCGGACGTCAAGAAAGGATTAAATTCTCTGTACGTGTATTATCCCTTGGTGGAACGGAGAATGGTGGGATATTCCCAAGTACCGTTATTGAGAATCGTACCGGTGGAAGGAAGAGACGGAGACATGATCACCCGAGTGATTGATCCAATATAGTACTGTCCCCTGTTACAACGACGATTTCAGACCGTGGAAATAGATATAAGGGACGACACGGGCTCTATAGTGGCATTCGAAAGAGGACGAGTGGTGGTGACACTTCACTGTAGAAAGCGAAAAGAATTCTCTCTAGAATGAAACCAATTCTTCGTTACAATACGAAAGCTTACCACGATTAGCACATACACCAAGCCGGAAAAGGATATCCGGTATTTGCGGGAAGACGATATCAAAGAGGACATGGACTTGGCAGTATCTTTGGAGGACTCTTTAAAGCAGCCATATCTTTGTTGAAAAAGGGAGCAAAGACCCGAGAACGCGAGGCTTTAAAAACGGGATTAAATATTGCCGGAGATGCCGTACAAGGAAGAAATATCAAACAGGCAGCAAAATCACGATTGCAATCAACAGGACAAAACTTACTCCAGAAAGCTATGGACACGGTAGGACCCCCAGGACAACAAGCTATGAAAGGACGACAGATTCCCGCCAAACCGTTACAACCCGACTTTGAAAACGCAGGTTATATTCGCAGTTATATGGGACTCTATACCAGTACGGGAAAGATGTATCGAGACGAAGGAAATACCATCTCCAGAGAGGAATACGCTAAAGGAAACACATTATTTGGATTCGATCTGACTCCAGATATGTCGGAAGTGGGAACGTTTCAACTGATAAAACAGGGCAATTTACGTGTGGAGATTCATTTCGCCGAAGCTCTGGCAAGGACCATCAACGTCGTCCTGTATGCAGAATTTGACAACGTGATCGAAATCGGTAGAAATAGATAAGTCTTGTTTGACTACAGTGCATAATGAATACGCTACAGATTGACACTATATTGAAAAAACATCCCCACTCCAGACCGGTGTTTAAGGGGATCTATGCCAGAAACCGATTACCCAGACTATTAAACGTACCTTCGGCTCTTGGAAATACGGATCCAGACCATCGAATGGGACAACACTGGGTCGCTATATACATCGATGCCAACTCACGAGGGGAATACTACGATCCAACCGGACGTCCATCGCCAGAATCCTCTTATGTCAATTTCATGAACAAACATTGCCTTCATTGGACTTACAATACCATTTGAGTACAAGAAGAAGGATCTATCGTGTGTGGACTGCATTGCATTTTTTACCTCATTCACCGATGTGCAGGACATAGCATGACAGACGTCACCAGGCTCTTAGAAAATCCCGTGGAAGCGACGGACATTGTACAGAAATTTGTGTCGTTACTTGTTAAACATGTGTTATGAAAAAAGAAAAGAAAAAAAAAGGTTAATGCAACCTCTATATACAGCCAGTCACAAGCCTAGAGAAGTGCAGAGTGACCTTCTATTGGGTGACTTAGGGGATCAAATATACCATTTCATTCATTTGACTCATAGGTTATTTAGTAGAAATACTACAGCAAGAACGCGGACGTAATAGAAAACACCATTGGAGTACTACACAACACCTCGAACAAATAAGATCACACCCCAATGGGAATCACCCACTTTCGGTCTGATGACATCACTTCCCGTGACGTCACTTTCGGTCACGTCACATCTGGTAGCCATGCTACTTCCGGTTATGCGCAATGATACATTTTGTACTACTACTATAATAAGAAGAAAAAAAGCGCGTGAATGCCTTCTGGGCATGCGCACAACAAACGTCCGGTTATGAGGTCACTTCCGGTCAAGCGACTTCATGTGACGTAATTTCCGATCAGGGTCGCTTCCGGTGACGTCACTTCCAGTAACGCATGCGCAATGGCCCGCTCCCCTTTGCTCCCTCCGAAATAAGTCTTGAGCTGTCCCGATATACTACTTTGATATTTGGATTTGGGGGGACCCTATAAATAACCCATGAAAAAATATCGAAGGACGGCAAAGTTCTTTCCCACTTTTGGCATTGACAAAGGTATTGCCAAGGTCTTTAAGTGACTTAAGTGCTTAGATGGGATAATGCACCTCAAGCCCACAGCAGGGTGTTAAAAACCAACTTTGATATTTTGATTGGGGGGGGTGCCCCATTAATAGGCCATGAAAATATCGAAGGACGGCAAAGATTTTTCCCACTTTTGGCTTAGACAAAGGTATTGACAAGGTCTTTATCTGACTTACGTGCCTAGGTGGGATAATGCACCTCAAGCCCACAACAGGGTGTTAAAGACCAACTTTGATATTTTGATTGGGGGGTGCCCCCATTAATAGAGCATAAACATATCGAAGGACGGCAAAGTTCTTAGCCACTTTTGTCTTAGACAAAGGTATTGCCAAGGTCTTTAAGTGACTTAAGTGCCTAGATAGGATAATGCACCTCAAACCCACAGCAGGGTGTTAAAGACCAACATTGATATTTTGATTGCTGGTGCCCCCATTAATAGGCCATACAAATATCGAATGACGGAAAAGTTCTGAGCCACTTTTGGCATAGACAAAGGTATTGCGAAGGTCTTTAGCTGACTTAAGTGCCTAGGTGGGATAATGCACCTCAAACCCACAGCAGGGTGTTAAAGACCAACTTTGATATTTTGATTGGGGGGGGGGTGCCCCCATTAATAGGGCATAAAACTATCGAAGGACGGCAAAGTTCTTAGCCACTTTTGGCATAGACAAAGGTATTGCCAAGGTCTTTAAGCGACTTCAGTGCCTAGATGGGATAATGCACCTCAAACCCACAGCAGAGTGTTAAAGACCAACATTGATATTTTGATTGGGGGTGCCCCCATTAAAAGGTCATGAAAATATCGAATGACGGAAAAGTTCTGAGCCACTTTTGGCATAGACAAAGGTATTGCGAAGGTCTTTAGCTGACTTAAGTGCCTAGGTGGGATAATGCACCTCAAATCCACAGCAAGGTGTTAAAGACTAACTTTGATATTTTGATTGGGGGGTGCCCCCATTAATAGGGCATACAACTATCGAAGGACGGCAAAGTTCTTAGCCACTTTTGACATAGACAAAGGTATTGCCAAGGTCTTTAAGCGGCTTCAGTGCCTAGATGGGATAATGCTCCTCAAACCCACAGCAGGGTGTTAAAGACCAACATTGATATTTTGATTGGGGGTGCCCCCATTAATAGGCCATAAAAATATCGAATGACGGCAAAGTTCTGAGCCACTTTTGGCATAGACAAAGTTATTGCGAAGGTCTTAAGCTGACTTAAGTGCCTAGATGGGATTATGCACCTCAAACCCACAGCAGGGTGTTAAAGACCAACTTTGATATTTTGATTGGGGGGGGTGCCCCCATTAATAGGGCATAAAACTATCGAAGGACGGCAAATTTCTTAGCCACTTTTGGCATAGACAAAGGTATTGCTAAGGTCTTTAAGCGACTTCAGTGCCTAGATGGGATAATGCACCTCAAGCCCACAGCAGGGTGTTAAAGACCAACATTGATATTTTGATTGGGGGTGCCCCCATTAAAAGGTCATAAAAATATCGAATGACGGAAAAGTTCTGAGCCACTTTTGGCATAGACAAAGGTATTGCGAAGGTCTTTAACTCACTTAAGTGCCTAAGTGGGATAATGCACATCAAGCCCACAGCAGGGTGTTAAAGACCAACTTTGATATTTGGATTTGGGGAGGGGGTGCCCCCATTAATAGGCCATGACAATATCGAAGGACGGCAAAGTTCTTAGCCACTTTTGGCATAGACAAAGGTATTGCGAAGATCTTTAGCTGACTTAAGTGCCTAGGTGGGATAATGCACCTCAAACCCACAGCAGGGTGTTAAAGACCAACTTTGATATTTTGATTGGGGGGGTGCCCACATTAATAGGGCATACAACTATCGAAGGACGGCAAAGCTCTTAGCCACTTTTGGCATAGACAAAGGTATTGCCATGTTCTTTAAGCGACTTCAGTGCCTAGATGGGATAATGCACCTCAAGCCCACAGCAGGGTGTTAAAGACCAACATTGATATTTTGATTGGGGGTGCCCCCATTAAAAGGTCATAAAAATATCGAATGACGGAAAAGTTCTGAGCCACTTTTGGCATAGACAAAGGTATTGTGAAGGTCTTTAACTCACTTAAGTGCCTAGGTGGGATATGGCACATCAAGCCCACAGCAGGGTGTTAAAGACCAACATTGATATTTTCATTGGGGGTGCCCCCATTAATAGGCCATAAAAATATCGAATGACGGCAAAGTTCTTAGCCACTTTTGGCATAGACAAAGGTATGGCGAAGGTCTTTAACTGACTTAAGTGCCTAGGTGGGATAATGCACATCTAGCCCACAGCAGGGTGTTAAATACCAACTTTGATATTTGGATTGGGGGGATGCCTCCATTAATAGGGCATGCAAATATCGAAGGACGGAAAAGTTCTTACCCACTTTTGGCATAGACAAAGGTATTGCCAAGGTCTTTAAGTGACTTAAGTGCCTAGATGGGATAATGCACCTCAAGCCCACAGCAGGGTGTTAAAGACCAACTTTGATATTTGGATTTGGGGAGGGTGTGCTCCATTAATAGGGCATGAATATATCGAAGGACGGCAAAGTTCTTAGCCACTTTTGGCATAGCAAAGGTATTGCCAAGGTCTTTAACTGACTTAAGTGCCTAGGTGGGATAATGCACCTCAAACCCACAGCAGGGTGTTAAAGACCAACTTTGATATTTGGATTTGGGGAGGGGATGCCTCCATTAATAGGCCATAAAAATATCGAAGGACGGAAAAGTTCTTACCCACTTTTGGCATAGACAAAGGTATTGCCCTGGTCTTTAAGTGACTTAAGTACCTAGGTGGGATAATGCACATCAAGCCCACAGTAGGGTGTTAAAGACCAACATTGATATTTTCATTGGGGGTGCCCCCATTAATAGGCCATAAAAATATCGAATGACGGCAAAGTTCTTAGCCACTTTTGGCATAGACAAAGGTATGGTGAAGGTCTTTAACTGACTTAAGTGCCTAGGTGGGATAATGCACCTCAAGCCCACAGCAGGGTGTTAAATACCAACTTTGATATTTGGATTGGGGGGATACCTCCATTAATAGGGAATGCAAATATCGAAGGACGGAAAAGTTCTTACCCACATTTGGCATAGACAAAGGTATTGCCAAGGTCTTTAAGTGACCTAAGTGCCTAGATGGGATAATGCACATCAAGCCCACAGCAGGGTGTTAAAGACCAACTTTGATATTTTGATTGGGGGGTGCCCCCATTAATAGGCCATACAAATATCGAAGAAGGGCAAAGTTCTTTCCCACTTTTGGCATAGACAAAGGTATTGCCAAGGTCTTTAAGTGACTTAAGTGCCTAGGTGGGATAATGCACCTGAAGACCACAGCAGGGTGTTAAAGACCAACTTTGATATTTGGATTTGGGGAGGGTGTGCTCCATTAATAGGGCATGAATATATCGAAGGACGGCAAAGTTCTTAGCCACTTTTGGCATAGACAAAGGTATTGCCAAGGTCTTTAACTGACTAAAGTGCCTAGGTGGGATAATGCACCTCAAACCCACAGCAGGGTGTTAAAGACCAACTTTGATATCTGGATTTGGGGAGGGGGTGCCTCCATTAATAGGCCATAAAAATATCGAAGGACGGAAAAGTTCTTACCCACTTTTGGCTTAGACAAAGGTATTGCCATGGTCTTTAAGTGACTTAAGTACCTATGTGGGATAATGCACCTCAAGCCCACAGTAGGGTGTTAAAGACCAATATTGATATTTTGATTGGGGGGTGTGCCCCCATTAATGGGCCATAAAAATATCGAAGGACGGCAAAGTTTTTTCCCACTTTTGGATTAGACAAAGGCATTGACAAGGTCTTTATTTGACTTAAGTGCCTAGGTGGGATAATGCACCTCAAGTCCACAGCAGGGTGTTAAATACCAACATTGATATTTTGATTGAGGGTGCCCCCATTAATAGGCCATAAAAATATCGAAGGACGGCAAAGTTCTTACCCATTTTTGGCTTAGACAAAGGTATTGCCATGGTCTTTAAATGACATAAGTACCTAGATGGGATAATGCACCTCAGGCCCATAACAGGGTGTTAAAGACCAACTGTGATATTTTGATTGGGGGGTGCCCCCATTAATAGGCCATAAAAATATCGAAGGACGGCAAAGTTCTTAGCCACTTTTGGCATAGACAAAGGTATTGCCAAGGTTTTTCAGCGGCTTCAGTGCCTAGATGGGATAATGCACCTCAAACCCACAGCAGGCTGTTAAAGACCAACATTGATATTTTGATTGGGGGTGCCCCCATTAATAGGCCATAAAAATATCGAATGACGGCAAAGTTCTGAGCCACTTTTGGCATAGACAAAGGTATTGCGAAGGTCTTTACCTGACTTAAGTGCCTAGGTGGGATAATGCACCTCAAACCCACAGCAGGGTGTTAAAGACCAACTTTGATATTTTGATTGGGAGGGTGCCCCCATTAATAGGGCATAAAACTATCGAAGGACGGCAAATTTCTTAGCCACTTTTGGCATAGACAATGGTATTGCCAAGGTCTTTAAGCGACTTCAGTGCCTAGATGGGATAATGCACCTCAATCCCACAGCAGGGTGTTAAAGACCAACATTGATATTTTGATTGGGGGTGCCCCCATTAAAAGGTCATAAAAATATCGAATGACGGAAAAGTTCTGAGCCACTTTTGGCATAGACAAAGGTATTGCGAAGGTCTTTAACTCACTTAAGTGCCTAGGTGGGATAATTCACATCAAGCCCACAGCAGGGTGTTAAAGACCAACTTTGATATTTGGATTTGGGGAGGGGGGTGCCCCCATTAATAGGCCATGACAATATCGAAGGACGGCAAAGTTCTTAGCCACTTTTGGCATAGACAAAGGTATTGCGAAGGTCTTTAGCTGACTTAAGTGCCTAGGTGGGATAATGCACCTCAAACCCACAGCAGGGTGTTAAAGACCAACTTTGATATTTTGATTGGGGGGTGCCCCCATTAATAGGGCATACAACTATCGAAGGACGGCAAAGTTCTTAGCCACTTTTGGCATAGACAAAGGTATTGCCATGGTCTTTAAGCGACTTCAGTGCCTAGATGGGATAATGCACCTCAAGCCCACAGCAGGGTGTTAAAGACCAACATTGATATTTTGATTGGGGGTGCCCCCATTAAAAGGTCATAAAAATATCGAATGACGGAAAAGTTCTGAGCCACTTTTGGCATAGACAAAGGTATTGCGAAGGTCTTTAACTCACTTAAGTGCCTAGATGGGATAATGCACATCAAGCCCACAACAGGGTGTTAAAAACTAACATTGATATTTTCATTGGGGGTGCCCCCATTAATAGGCCATGAAAATATCGAAGGACGGAAAAGTTCTTTCCCACTTTTGGCATAGACAAAGGTATGGCCAAGGTCTTTAACTGACTTAAGTGCCTAGGTGGGATAATGCACCTCAAGCCCATAACAGGGTGTTAAAGACCAACTGTGATATTTTGATTGGGGGGTTCCCCCATTAATAGGCCATAAAAATATCGAAGGACGGCAAAGTTCGTACCCACTTTTGGCTTAGACAAAGGTATTGCCATGGTCTTTAACTGACCGAAGTGCCTAGGTGGGATAGTAGACCTCAAGCCCAGAGGAGGGTGTTAAAGACCAATATTGATATTTTGATTGGGGGGTGTGCGCCCATTAATGGGCCATAAAAATATCGAAGGACGGCAAAGTTTTTTCCCACTTTTGGCTTAGACAACGGTATTCACAAGGTCTTTATCTGACTTAAGTGCCTAGGTGGGATAATGCACCTCAAACCCACCGCAGGGTGTTAAAGACCAACTTTGATATTTGGATTTGGGGAGGGGGTGCCTCCATTAATAGGGCATGAAAATATCGAAGGACGGAAAAGTTCTTACCCACTTTTGGCTTAGACAAAGGTATTGCCATGGTCTTTAACTGACTTAAGTGCCTAGGTGGGATAATGCACCTCAAGCCCACAGTATGGTGTTAAAGACCAATATTGATATTTTGATTGGGGGTTGTGCCCCCATTAATGGGCCATAAAAATATCGAAGGACGGCAAAGTTTTTTCCCACTTTTGGATTAGACAAAGGCATTGACAAGGTCTTTATTTGACTTAAGTGTCTAGGTGGGATAATGCACCTCAAGCCCACAGCAGGGTGTTAAATACCAACATTGATATTTTGATTGGGGTGCCCCCATTAATAGGCCATGAAAATATCGAAGGACGGCAAAGTTCTTAGCCACTTTTGGCATAGACAAAGGTATTGCGAAGGTCTTTAACTGACTTAAGTGCCTAGGTGGGATAATGCACTCAAGCCCGCAGCAGGGTGTTAAAGACCAACTTTGATATTTTGATTGGGGGGTGCCCCCATTAATATGCCATAAAAATATAAAAGGACGGAAAAGTTCTTACCCATTTTTGGATTAGACAAAGGCATTGACAAGGTCTTTATTTGACTTAAGTGCCTAGGTGGGATAATGCACCTCAAGCCCACAGCAGGGTGTTAAATACCAACATTGATATTTTGATTGGGGGTGCCCCCATTAATAGACCATGAAAATATCGAAGGACGGCAAAGTTCTTAGCCACTTTTGGCATAGACAAAGGTATTGCGAAGGTCTTTAACTGACTTAAGTGCCTAGGTGGGATAATGCACCTCAAGCCCGCAGCAGGGTGTTAAAGACCAACTTTGATATTTTGATTGGGGGGTGCCCCCATTAATAGGCCATAAAAATATAAAAGGACGGAAAAGTTCTTACCCATTTTTGGCTTAGACAATGGTATTGCCAAGGTCTTTAAATGACATAAGTGCCTAGATGGGATAATGCACCTCAAGCCCATAATAGGGTGTTAAAGACCAACTTTGATATTTTTATTGGGGGGGGGTGCCCCCATTAATAGGCCATAAAAATATCGAAGGACGGCAAAGTTCGTACCCACTTTTGGCTTAGACAAAGGTATTGCCATGGTCTTTAACTGACCGAAGTGCCTAGGTGGGATAATGGACCTCAAGCCCACAGTAGGGTGTTAAAGACCAATATTGATATTTTGATTGGGGAGGTGTGCCCCCATTAATGGGCCATAAAAATATCGAAGGACGACAAAGTTTTTTCCCACTTTTGGCTTAGACAAAGGTATTGACAAGGTCTTTATATCTGACTTAAGTGCCTAGGTGGGATAATGCACCTCAAGCCCACAGCAGAGTGTTAAAGACCAACTTTTATATTTGGATTTGGAGGGGTGACCCCATTAATAGGGCATAAAAATATCGAAGGACGGCAAAGTTCTTAGCCACTTTTGGCATAGACAAAAGTATTGCCAAGGTCTTTAAGTGACCTAAGTACCAAGGTGGGATAATGCACCTCAAGCCCACAGCAGGGTGTTAAAGACCAACTTTGATATTTGGATTTTGGGGGATGGGGTGCCCCAATTAATAGGCCATAAAAATATCGAAGGACGGCAAAGTTATTAGCCACTTTTGGCATAAACAAAGGTATTGCCAAGGTCTTTAACTGACTTAAGTGCCTAGGTGGGATAATGCACCTCAAGCCCACAGCAGGGTGTTAAAGACCAACTTTGATATTT
>MJUT01016741.1:33242-44887 GCA_002080005.1 Gigantidas platifrons
TTTAAAGTATGTTTTACCTGAAATATAGTGAGGGAGTGATTGTTGTTTAACGCCAACTCAGCAATTTTTCAGCTATATCATGTAGAGTACAAGTTAATTTTCAATGAAATGATGATGAGGTGCACTTCGTCTTAGACTAACACGCTTATTTTTTATAGTCCTAGATCACTGAAACAAGAGTCTGTTGATAGACATGTTGCCCCACTCGGACACATTATCCTGATTTCGAGACAATCAGTATTGGCTCTTCATCCTTAATGCTGCGTGCTTAGCGCAGAAGAAACAAATACCAACTGTATGGTCTTTGGTTTGATCCGATCGGGTCTCGAACCCACGATCTACTGCACTCGACGCGAGCACGCTAGTTATTTTAGTAGCTACATATACTGTGATGTACAACATACAATATTTCTTATGTCATTAAAAATAAGAAACGTTCATACATTGTTGATTGTACATATATATAGTCTCTCATAACTCTCTTAAGGGTGGCTCTTAGTTGTTTTATATATAATATGTATGTATATAATTGTTTTATAATATATTATGTAAAAAAGAAACCATCCTGTCTGAAAATGATGTTTTAATTACAAAGCAGGATGAGGTATGTGAAATTTTTAATAATTATTTTGTGAATGTTGCCAAAAACATCGGAGTAATTGTACAAAGGTTGATGATGCTCACCCCAGTATTGTTTACATTAAAAATAACCACCCTGATTTGGCATTAGAACATTTTTCTTTTTCAGAAATTTACGAGGAATTTGTTGGTAAACGTATCAGTAAAATTAGTGTAAAAAAGGCTACCGGAATAGATGGAATTTCTCCAAAACTTTTACATTTTGCTACACCAATAATTACAAAGCCTTCAACAAAAATTGTAAATCTTGCAATAACATCATCAACCTGTCCATAAGAAAAATAGTGTGTTGGAAGCAGGCAATTACAGACCTGTAAGTGTACTACCAGCTATTTTTAAAATCTTTGAAAATTCACTTGAAATTCAGTTAGTTAAATATTTTGATAAAAACTTCAATCCTTTTTTGGCAGCCTTTAGATCCATATTAGGATGTCAGTCAACCCTTTTGAGAGTGATTGAAGACTGGGAAAAAAATCTTGATAAAAATGAATATTTTGCTGCTATTTTAATGGAATTATCTAAGGCCTTTGATTGCCTCCCACACGACTTGTTATTAATGAAACTTAAGGTTTATGGCTTGTCTCAATCAGCTCTAGAAATCCTAATCAGTTACTTAACAAATAGGAAATAACTATTTTTCTTTGTACACAAATGTGAATTATATAATTATGCAGATGACAACACCTTGTAAAAATCAGACAAGTCTTTAGAAAAAGCTATAGCTTCCTTAGAAGAGAATAGTAAGGCATTAATTAATTGCAAAAAAATGCAGGCAAATCCTGAGAAATTCCAGGCTATTTCTCTCGGTAAAAAAACTCATGATAAAAATATTATATCTTATTTAGATGGAATTTCCAGTCTGTGATGATGATGATGATCCAGTTGTTTGACATTCCCACCTTCATCCCTACATTTTTCATATCTGCCATTCTCTATTCGTAAGGAATGAGCACTAAGTCTAAATTTAGTAAGAATGTTTCTCTACTTGAAACAAAGGCTATTTAAATAAAATTCTCTTGAAAATGTTTTTTTTAATTTTATAAAAAGTGGTTAGTTTACCCTCATTAAGACCCAATGTCCTCTCTTCACGCCAAAAACTTATAAAGTCTTTTTTTGAGACAATCTTTTAAATTGGATTTGAGTTTGTCTCTACTAAAATTCTTGATTTATGTGCTCCTATTTGCTTTTTATGTGCTCTTCTTTGCTTTTTATGTGTTCTTCTTTGCTTTTTATGTGTTCTTCTTTGCTTTTTATGTGCTATTACTTGCTCATATTTGATTTATCTGCGCTTCCCTGTTTACGAAAAAATATGTTTGCTTGTATATGTTATAGTCGGTTTTAATAGCTTCATGTAGCTCATATTATTTGTTTTATTACATAATGGTTTTATTTAAACAATTTTATTGGCTATCATGCTGTCACCTGACATTCCGTAAAATTTGATATTGTTTGATTAAAACTCGTATTGACTCGATTTCACTTTCCATTGCATTATGTATGACGTCATAATGAAGTGATTAATTTCATATTGACTTGGTTTCAATTTCACTTTTCATTTTAATGTAATAAAACAATTACAGTCTTTTGTATCGGTCAATACGAGTTTTTATGGACCTTAAAAACGATATTCATCTCAGCCTAAAGGCTTCGGTGAATATCGTTTTTAAGGTCCATAAAAACTCGTATTGACCTCAACAAAAGACTATAATTGTATAATATGTATATATGTGCCGACTTTAAATAAAATTTACTCACTTATTTAATGAAGGTATTATCTGTATCAATATAACTAAAAATTTGCTAATATGATGTTAAACAATCAATAAATCAACCTTCACCTGGTTGTACCCAACGTTTGGTAACAAATTGAAAGTACAAATTAAAACACAAATATAATAATATGATTTACACTTCCTAAAAAATATACATAAAACAATTAGCATATTTGAAACCATATTGTTAAAATTAAAAAAAATATATCTTACCTGGTTATAGCAGTTTTTGGAAATTGTGTTGTCGTATGGCGATTATGTAACACCAGTTTATATAAAAAGTTTAAATATTTGTAAGAATTAAATGTTAATTCTAAAGATAGAATTTATCGTTTGAAAATTTTCAACATTTAAATATCATGTAGATTCAACATTCAATTTTTATTATAGTCTCACCATATACAATTACAAACAAGTATTTACATAATAAAATATTCGTTCACCATTATAAATCATATTGTACATTGTATGTACCAATCTTAAAAGATTTATGAGAGACATATTCTATAAAATATAACATTTTTAAAACTATATAGTATTATATTTACACAATAACCAATGGTATAAAAAAGTATTTCTTCTAATTAAAATAGTATAGCAGGTTTTGGCTACAATATTAAAAACGTTATCGTTACTAAATAAAAATACAAATTTATCTGCATCTGATAAAAAGCTAAAATTTGCATTAAAATGTAAAACATCATTTGACATTTTTTGTCTAAGATCTGCATACAACGGGCACTGCATTAAAACATGAAACGCATCCTCTACACAGTTAATACAATATACACAGGTTCTTTCATGAACTGCCTTCCTTTCGTATTTACCTGTTTCTACTCTAAGGGGTGCAACCCCACATCTAAATTTTGCATATGCACTTCTATATTTTAGTGGCAACTTATATTCTAAATAAGGTTCAGTACAAAAATCATGCTTAAACAATTTATATGTCCTTAATTTGTTACCTTGATTATATGCAGAGACTCTATTTTTCCAATCTGATTTATACTTATCAAACATTAATTGTTCAATTTGCAAAATAGTATGTTTAGTAATAATATTATTTTCAAAATTACAATATGCTTCTAAGTTTTGAGCTTTTAACATTTCACAAATTATATAGCTCCAATTCTTAATTCTATCATTGGCCTTTTTAATTGACCATTTAAATACTTTAAAATTTATTCTATCATGTTCCATAATTGAACATCTTGTCCAGTGTCTAAATACACTTGACCATTGTCTTATATATGCCGGCTTCCAGCCCATATCACCAGCTATAGAATCATTTGGTGTGTATTTACCAACTCCCATGAAAAATCTCATAGCCCTGTTTTGGACAGCATTAATGCACGAGAAGTCTCGAGTTCCCCAAATGCAGGATCCATAGTTTATAACTGACCAAACCATGGTATCATACAACTTTGAAAATATATTGTGCTGGAAACCGCCATGTATTTTGCTTTTTACAATTAACAAACCCAATGCTCTACTGGCTGATTTAGCAACTGCTTTAGCTATTAATTGATAATCTAAAAATTCTGTTAACAATAATCCTAAGTATTGGTAACAATTAACACACTCCATTGAGTTACCATTTACTGTAAAATTAAAATCTGTCCGTGGTATCGAGGGGGTTCTAAAATGCATAATTTTGGACTTATTGACATTAACATACATAGCATTATTATTACACCAAAAATTAAGCACATCTAACATCTTCTGAAGGTCTTGTTCATTTTCTGCAAATAGTACCACATCATCAGCATATAACAAAATTGCTAATTTTTCATTATCAATATCAATACCAATATTTAGAGCATTTATATCATCAATTAAGCTGTTAATATATATATTGAACATAATAGATCACAGTATACAGCCTTGTTTTAAACCAGAGTCAACATTAAACCAATCGATCATATTGCCATTTAAACGTACACTACATTCTACGTTAGAATAAAGTCCCTTCAGTGCAAACATAAATTTTGAGCTAATACCTAAATGTTCTAACTTATTAAATAATAATGCTATATTTATCGAGTCATATGCTTTTTTAAAGTCTATAAAGGCAACATATGTAGACAATTTACACTTTTTCCTTGTTTCAATAATTGAGGTTATTGTATTTATATGATCTACTGTACTTCTCCCTTTCATAAAACCATTTTGTTCATCTTTGATTATCTCCCTTTCATCTAGCCATTTTACCAGTCTATCATTTAAAATACCACAACAAACTTTATATGCAAAAGGAGCTAGAGCTATACCTCTGTACGATAAAGGATCACGTGGATCTGAAGTAGAACACTTTGGTATTGGGGTAATAATCCCCCTATTCCATATACTTGGTACTTTACCAGTCTTAAAACATAAATTAAATAATTTATGCAATACATATATAACGATTTGATATTTACACAACTCTGCTTGGATAAGATCGATACCTGGGCTTTTACCATTTTTTGCACCCATTACAATTTTATATACCTCATTAATTGTAATCTCATCATCAAGCTCATTACAAGCTATGTTTTCTTTAATACTATAATTTTCAATTCTATCAGAATTACTGTCTACATTCAAATTTAACAAAGTTTGAAAACAATTTTTCCACTTGTTTAAAACTATATCTGAATTGCCAGTTATAGAGCCATCATCTAGTGTAACCTCATTTGGTATATTTAATTGTCTCTCGTTACCAATACCAATTTTTCCTATTTTTCGCCAAAATTGCTTAGAGTCAATGTCACTTAATCTAATTAATTCCTCTTGGCTGCGATACCAATATTGCCGTTTACATTTTTGCACTAGTTTATGAAAGTCTTTGCGTTTATTCACAAATGTTTTACGTAATTGGGTTTTTAAAATCCCATTTTTACTAGATATATAGTCTTTTTCAGCAATACATACATTATTCCACTTTTCAGTTAGCTCATTGTTCCACCACGGTTTTTTAAACCGCCTTTTTCTATTGTTTATACCGTTCATTATTTTAACTTTTGATTCTAATTTTAAGTTCATTTCATTGTGCATAATTTCAACAAAACCATAATATAATTTATTCACATCACATTGACTACCATTTGAGTATTCTATATTATTTATACACTCATTAATACTATTTATGACATTTAAATCCGTCATCCGATCATTTGGTATATTTTTCACATTATATGAAATAAACTTATTTTGATTTTACTTCACATTACTATGAACACTATTTGATTTTTTAACTGAAAAATTGGTTTCAAATTCCCAACATAATATTGAATGATCCGGTATGTGTTTTGGGTCGAATATACAAGATATTGCACTTTTATTACATATAACACTTGCTCGCATTACTTCAAAATTTTTATAATGACACAGATTTTCATATGGAATGACACAGTAATCTACAACTGAAGAACCCTTGGTAGATATATATGTGAAATCATTATGATAATAATTTCGACCATTTAAAATACAACAATTGGCATTCAACAAGAAATCACAAAAAATTTCTCCATAACTATTCACGGTATAATCAATCACATTACGTTCGGTAAGCACATCTACTCCTGTGATGAAGTCATCCATATCACCAAATCGACTGTTGAAATCGCCACACAAATAAAATAAATTTCCATTCGGAATCGTATAAATTTGTTCCATTAGAACGTCGAAGAAATTATGCGCATTGACTGAACGAGCCGAAAATTCTGGTGGTAGGTAAACTACACAGACGTAAAAACAATTATACGATTTTCCTATTTCTGTAAATCTAATCCATAAAATTCCGTCTTCTGAATCATCTTCGATCGTAACTTTGAATGTAGACAATAAATCCTTTTTAACCAAGATTCCTACGCCTCCAGATCCTGTTTTAGCACGGATGTGTATATGTTTTCGGTTGTTTCCAAACCATTCATAATTGTCCACATTAATTACACTATCATTTACTAAATGTGTCTCAGCTATGCCCACTAAATGCAAATCTAGACTATTAATACACGATTCAAGTAATGCATTTTTGTCACTATTTGCATTGCGACTCCATCCGTTTATATTCCAAAACCCACATTTGTACTAAAATCCTCTTCTGTCGTATTGTCCACGTCTACGTCCGTGACCCCTTGTTGGCCTACGTGTAAAAGATTGTGGTCGGTTGTGATCACTTTCCGTGTTATGTATATTTTTATTCGGTGTATCTTCATCCGCATTGTACGGTTCATTTGGACTTTCTTGTTTTCTTGTTATTCTACTAGCAATGGTTGTATAGTGTTTGTCCTTTCCCATCGCTTTAAGCAAAGCTCTGTTATTAAAATCGACCATACGTTTTTCTCGTGGTATGTAATTTTCAATGTACACATTTTTGTACTTAGACGAGTCTTTCAAAGATCTTTTTGACTTTAAAATCTGTCGTTTATGATCTAAATTGTCTAATTCTACAAAGACGATACCTGGTTTACCTGTTTTTTCAGTATGATTATTCTGACTTCTTGTACTACGTCTCACATTTTTTATATTTACGTCACAGGCGCTCGGGTACACTCTGTGATTTTCATTATTTCATTAAAACTAAATATGTTTCCTTTTAGTGCCTCTATTATAACCCTCTCCACGCAGAATCACCTAATTTTGACGTATTTTACACATTTTGATACAACCCATTTTTTTTTTCTACAAATACTATAATATCAACAAGGCCGGCAACTCGCCGCCATTTTTTTTGGGTTACTGGACATCATGAAATTTCACCTACCTCGGTTCAATAGTAAATTTCTCCTTGGAAAGTCACTTTCTCGCCGTAACAGCCGCGGTCGTCGTTTTCTAATATATTATTCCGTTCGTTCAATACGTTAAAAGTCCATCGGATCACAATTTATTATTAAATAGTCACAATTTAGCACTGAACGTTGTGTTTTTAAATTTACAGCACCGGAAGTTTCTGAATTGTTTTAGGGGAGGTAATACTTTTTCAAACTTTTCCGGATGACCTCGGCTTTTATCGTTGATACATAAGAAGAAATCAAGGGCATCACAAAGGATCAGAAAAAGGCGCGAAATATAAACTGAGAGAAGGAATTTGCTCCAATAAAATGGGAATTTGGAGAAAAAAAGAAGAGATCAACAAATCAACAGAGAAAATAGATGTAGTTAATTAAAAGCTACATAACACAAATTATTCAAATCAGACAATGTCCGCTTGAATTTTTGTATACCCCACCCCCCCACACTTTCTTTTTCCCAAAGTGTATTCACTACCCAACAACAATTTACAAGAAGACATCAAAGAAATCATTTTTAATTTTAGACAAGAAACACATGAAATTACTTCAAATTTGATGTTTTGCTATTCAAGTACATTTTATGTTAGGCCCATTTCCTGCTTCCCTATCTACCATATTCACTGGTTACAATCAGATTGTGGTAACTGAAATTACCACCATCCCAACATGGCGTGTGTAAAAACAGATAAAATCAATTTTCCTTATTTTCTTATTTTTATAACAATAGAAGGCGAAAATCGCGCGACGATGGCGCAATGGTCGAGCGTCAGTCGCCGATGAAGTATAAATGTTGCAATTTTCGAAACGCATGTTGTTATCTTGTGTTGTTCTTATGTTATGTATATGTTTTTATATTCGGTCAAAAGCTCTTCAGAGCTTGTGTTGTATATTTGATTTTATGCCGAATCAAAATAATTTTTTCTTATCTTATCTATAACACGATTAAGGTGCTAAATTCCGAATCAATAGTAATTATCTGGATTAAGGGGGAACATTTACGATATAGCAATATATCCAGGGGGATGACTGCCTATGGATGGGGGAATGTTTGCTATATAGTAAATTTTCCCCCGGGGAATATTTACTATATAGTAAAGTATCCGGAGGGAAGGTTTACTAAATAGCAAATATTCCGAGGGGAATGTTTGCTATATAGTAAATATTCCGGGGGAAGGTTTGCTTTGCGGAAGGTTTACTATACGACACCGGAATACAATTCCGGTTCAGGAACCTATTTCACTGAAAAATATCGGGTAATCGTAATTTTATTTGTTATAGTTACCTGGTCTTATTATTACCCGCAAGCTCTAGGGATTTCATTATTGGACATAAAGAATTGAAAGAATTATTGTATTATATATCAATTGGTAATTGATAATACATTTTAAATCAATACATCAAAAAGATATGAAAAATACTTCGTAAATATATTTACAAAGATGGAATTACATAAGAAATTATCAAGTTACTTTGCTTTGTTATAGCGGTACTTTCTGCATAGCCAGCACGTAGATTATGGTGGCGCTTTGAGGCCAACACATTTAAGATGGTTCCACTCTAAACATCCATCGCAAACTATGGATGCATAAAGATTAACATTAATTTTACAGCCTGAACAGTTCCATTCGGCTGTTTCTTTTGTTTTACTAATTTTGTTTTTTAAACATTTCCATCCATCAATCGTGAATTTTTTTTTATTCTGTTTAGTTAATGTTTTCATCTAAAATCTTTGTTGGGCAAGACTAAAACCATCTGCTCGTCCGCCGAAATGCTTGTTGTTCCATCCATTACTTCAGTGATATTTACTTCTGTTTTTAGGATCCAGTTTAACATAGCTCAGCCTTTGGTCATATTCTTACACAAACAAATATAGACAAATTAAATTCAGAATGAAAGATTATAATAAAATTGGCACATATAAAAAATAAATCAACAACAACAATAAATAAGATTTAATATTTTATTTACATACAACTATTCCGGGTAATAATAAGACCAGGTAATTCTAACTAATGAAATTACGATTACCCGATTTTTTTCCTTGAAATAGATTCCTGAATCGGAATTGTATTGCGGTACTTAGTCTTTCAGGTAATCCTAATTTTTCGTTATTATTACCCAATCCAGGTAAATCCGGGTAATCGTAGCCAGTGCCGACAAACTTTATCACATGATGTTGTATCAAATACACCTCGCCTGAGCGGGATTAAAACTCCCAGCATTAGTGGTGATAAGCACTTATTGCATAAGTAGTTATAAATCCAAATACTATACGATCACGACCCTGAAGGATTTGATGACTGTTCGGTAAAAGTCTCATTAGAGCTTATGTTTATTGCTTTATATGTCGGCTAAAAATTAAACTTTTTGTATTTGTATTTGTTCCAGAACATGATTGATTTGGTGGGGTTGGGGTTGAGTATGGTGGTGTTGGATCGAAAATTGTGCCAAGTAAGACAAATGGTGTTTGTGTTGGTGGCAAGATATCACAATACCACAAACTGTTTTCTTATCTATGGGTTTTCTTCAGCACGAGAACAATGACATCATGTATATGCCTCCAATATCATCGTGCTTAAAGACCTAACATCCTATCAGCCTGATCCGGAGACATGCGCATTGAAATGTCATTATTTATAGTAAAGTGGGCTGGGAGTTACTGATAAACAACAGCTGATAATGGTAAACATAAGCACAATGACATGGATGAGGACTCATCTACATATATAGGGCTAATCTGCAGTGGTAATTTCATAACGCAGATACTGCTGTGCAAACGTCAACCTGGGTGCTTGGTATTTACAGGTGCAAGTAAAAAGTGGATAAAAACAGATGGTTCACTGTTTACATCTGCAGTCTCTGGATGATCTCATTGAAGCTCTCTGGTGTGGTAGCCTGGTAAGCATCTGGAGCAAGGCTGTTCCAGTCGGTTATGGTTCGTGGTAGGAAGCTGAACTTGTATGGATCTGTAGAAGTACTGATCTGGGAGAATTTGTCAGTGTAGTATTGTCGTGTATATATGGAGGGTCTTCTGATGCAAGATGAAATGTTAATGGGAGCTTTATCATGGGTGGCTTTATAGAGGAGAGTAAGTCTGCTAGTTTTTCGTCTTGACTGAAGAGAAGGCCAGCCTAGGGTGTTCAAGATGTTAGTGACCGTCCCTAGTTCTCGACTGTATGTGGAGAATCGGGCATCTCTTCTCTGGAACGTTTCGATGGAATTGATATGTTGTTTTCTGTATGGGTACCATACTGCTGATGAGTATTCAAGGTGTGGGTGAACAAGTGTCAGGTAGGCTTTTTCCTTGATATCTCTTACGTGAATATATAAACACAATATCAAACACATAAAATTAGATTTCTATATTTTCATACTTAAAATGTTACGTCTTTAAATCGTACTGAGCACATCTGATCTGGGTAATATCAATCACGAAACCCCAATCACTCTATCAGATCTGCGACATGTCATGCTGGAGTGGAACGACATTCCAAAGTCGTAATCTAGTTTATGCATGACAAACTATAATATGTTTGCTTTTTTATCAGTCTACATTTTTACATTGTATTGTCTGTCCTCCGATTTACTGTTTTTGATTACCCTTTGCTATCTTCAAAGTTTTCTTAAAAGGTTGCATCATGAAAAATGGTTCAACTATTAGCTATGTTTGTTTATTTATAAAGATATCAATACTACAGGCTAACATGAGCCTGTATCACTCACCTTGTAAAGATTATTTATTGCACCATTTCCAATCGTAGTAATGTTAAATATTGATCTCCAAGGGTTTGGCGAACCAAAAGACTCAATGACGCTCATTTGTGCAAAATTTAACCTTCATATCATATATCTGTTCCATACCAAATACAATTGTATTTCTATTACTCATAAAGAAGATTATGGAAATCTGTCCATTGCATCCTATTATAAATCTTAGACCACAAGGGTTCGGAAACCTTAGAGCAAAACAATCTGCAAAAGTTGATCAACTTCTTTACAGTATGTCAATTTTTTGATCACAGAGATTGGACCCCATAGACACTTGGGTCTTCATTTGTACCTGACTAAATCTGCATTTCATAGGATGTTTCATTCCAAATACAATGCTATGTCTAATGTCGCGTCTTGACATTGCTAAATTTTTCCATTGCAGCATATATAAAACCTTGGTCAAGAAGGGCTTGGACACCATATATACATATTGGGAACTTTTTTTTTTAATTTTCTCCCATACAACCTTCATTTGTTAAAAAAAAAAAAGGGTATCCATAGGTCAGGGACCCCATAGACCCAAGGTACTATAATTAGTTTAAACATATGATATTAATTAATTCATTATAAATTGTGCAAGCTTGAATCTGTATACGTATATTACAATGGAATATGTAGATATATATTTGTATAACAATGAAAGTCGCAAGGTCGAGAGGGCCTGGAATGTACTTCAAACTGAATACTG
>MJUT01016763.1:23201-49702 GCA_002080005.1 Gigantidas platifrons
CTGATGAAGGTTATTCCAGTAACGTACCTGATGAAGGTTATTCTAGTAACGTACCTGATGAAGGTTATTCTAGTAACGTACATGCTGAAGGTTATTCTAGTAACGTACCTGATGAAGGTTATTCCAGTAACGTACCTGATTAAGGTTATTCCAATAACGTTTCTGATGAAGGTTATTCTAGTAACGTACCTGATGAAGGTTATTCTAGTAATGTACCTGATGAAGGTTATTCCAGTAACGTACCTGATGAAGGTTATTCTAGTAACGTATCTGATGAAGGTTATTCTAGTAACGTACCTGATGAAGTTATTCTAGTAACGTACCTGATGAAGGTTATTCTAGTAACGTACCTGATGAAGGTTATTCTAGTAACGTACCTGATGAAGGTTATTCCAGTAACGTACCTGATGAAGGTTATTCTAGTAACGTATCTGATGAAGGTTATTCTAGTAACGTACCTGATGAAGGTTATTCTAGTAACGTATCTGATGAAGGTTATTCTAGAAACGTGTCGTGTGCACTAAATTTGGTATCTTCTTTTTTATTAGCAATCATTTTCCAAAAGTTCAAAAGGTCAAATGTGATAGGAGGTACTAGAAAAGCTATATTTAGGTCAGTGACAGTATATAGCCAAAAAATATACAATCAGTGCAATTTGACTGCTCACATAAAACGAGTGTAGGATCAAATGTCCTATTTATCTAATCATGTTACTTGTCTGTAGTGTGATTAATTAGTGGAAGCATATTATATAAGCCAATTGAATAGACAAAATGGCTTAGACACAAGTTAAACAAACTTATGAAGTCTTTTTGAAATGACAATTTGCTAAATTAATGAAGCACATAAAAGTACATTACTATATTTAACACTAATAATAAATCGATGATGTTATCAATATTTGCAAACAAAATGGAGGGAAAAAATAAAATTAAGATGGATTCATATGATGTGCATGTTCACCCAATTAAATTCCATTTATACGATATGGAATCTTCTAGAACATTTAATATGATCAAAAACATACTTAAATACAATACAATTTTGTTCATAAGGTAAGAAGAGTTTGAAGATACCAATAATACCTGTAATCAGAATCCATAAGTCGAAACAGAACAGACAACACAATGGCCAAAAGAAAATATATTTTTTACTGAACTATAGGCTCAGTGGGCTGAGCCTGTGTCGCTCACCTTTCATTCTGCAATTAGGAAACTTAATACAGAATCTTCCATACATGTAGATGCTTCCTGCCAAGTTACGGTTCAAATGGCTCTGCAGTTTCAAAGGAGAAGATTTTCTTAGACATCGGCCAATCAGAAACAAGAATTGCATGTGGTGGCCATGTTTGCTAACCGATCGGGACGAAATGAGCAATCTTCATAGAGGACATTCGATAGATGCTTCCTACCAAGTTTCGTTGGTAGTCATGTTTGCTAACCGATCGGGACGAAATGAGCAATCCTCATAGAAGACATACCATAGCTGCTTCCCACCAAGTTTCGGTTTATTAGGCCAAGCGATTTCAGAGGTGAAGATTTTTAAAAATAGGGTAATGAGAAAAAAGAAATGCCTGTGACGGCCATGTTTGATAATGGATCATAACAAAATGTGTACGATTAAGAGAGGACCTTCCATATATGCTTCCTACCAAGTTTCAGTTCATTTGGCACAGGGTTTTCAGAGGAGAAGATTAAAATGTGAAAAGTAAACGGATGACAGACGACGGACACCAAGTGATGGCAAACGTTCATATTGCCTTTGGCAAGGTTTGCTAAAAAGAATATTAAAATGTGAATACCTACTTGTAATGTATAGAATAAACATGTTACACTATATCAGCATTAGTTAATTTATAAGGGAGATAATGGCAAGAGTTATCTTTCTTTTAGCAGTTTAGGCCAGAGTTATATTTTTTTTTAACAAAGGAGAAGATTATTTAGAAATCAACCAATCAGAAACAATAATTTCCTGTGGCGGCCATGTTGTTAACAGATCGGAACAAAATGAGCAATATTTATAGAGGACCTTCCAAGGATGCTCCCTACCAAGTGTCGATTCATTTGGCCGAGCGGTTTCAGAGAAGATTTTTTAGAAATCAACCAATCAGAAAAAAGAATGGCCTGTGGCGGCCTTGTTTGTTAGCGAATCGGGACAAAATGAGCAAATTTTACAGAGGACCTGCCATAGATGCTTCCTATCATGTTTCGGTTCATTTGGCCAAGCGGTTTCAGACGAGAAGATTTTTAAAAATAGGCCAATCACAGAAAAGAACTACCTGGGGCGGCCATGCTTGTTGATGGATTGGGACGAAATGAGCAATTTTTATAGAAGACCTCCCATTGATGCTTCCTACCAAATTTCGAATCAATTGGCTTTGCGGTTTCAAAGTTAACGACGATAGACGACGGACGATGGACGCCAAGTGATGGCAAAAGTTCACATTGCCTTTTGCAAGGTGAGTTAAAAAAAAATCCCCATAGGATTATATAGTAACTAATTTAGGCTCCTCGAAATATACCAAAAGGAGCCCCAGTAAAAGTTTCAAATCTGTATGCACAACTGGATACACAGGCATATCATCGTCATCATCATCATCAAATCCCATAATGATTATATCTATGGTTTCTGAGAACCACAGCAGACAACCTCACGTGTTACAGGAAGAAATAATAATAATAATCAGAGAAAAAAATAATAATCAGAGGAATATAATAATAATAATAATCAGAAGGAACAAAAATAAGTTTTCAAACTTTGCTTGGGAGACTTAATAATAATAACAATAATAATGATATTACTAATAATGATAATAATAAATACAAACAATAATAATGATAATGATAATAATTTCAACCTTGAATGCAAATGTGCATATTCAAAGGTGCTTCATGTGAACTTTTATTACAATCGGATATTATTTTTTTTTAACTTTCATGGTTACCATGGCAACGGTGGTCATTTTGAAAATGTCAAACCCTAAATGCACATCTACACATCCCACGTATTATTCCTGTGAAACTTCATTACAATCGGACCAAAACTTTTTAAAAACTATCATGGTTATCATGGCAACGGCGACCATCTTAGCATGTTATATTTTAAGCATTAAAAAATAATAATAATAAATGGAGCAAAAACAATAAGTCTATAACCTCTCTTTGGGAGACTAAATTAACAGTACCACGTATCAGAAATTTTAATTGTAGATTATATCAGGTTGTCACTCTGTTGAGATTACCTCGTATGGATACCTTTTTTGTTTCTGCCTTTACTTTTTAAATCCTGAAAATGTAAAAGTTAATAAGATTACGAAATGTTTACCTTTATTACGGACGAGCAATATCTACATTCTAAAGCAATCTAATAAAAATTAGATGCTTTTGGGGCTGTATTTTTGTTTGTAATACCATAACATTCCGAAAGGGATCATATTAGGGGTCATATTTCCAACTAACCAATCAGTGAGGTCTTAAAATCCAACGAAGAAAACGTAGTCGATGCTTTGTCGATTTGTCTGTTGACATATTGTTTCCAAACTAAAATTAAGTAATCTAAATCGTTATTAAAAATAGTAGGTTATATTATTCGCTTCGCTTACTGCAAAATCGAGCACACTCTGATAGCTATTATCTGATTGGGCAATATATATTGTTATGTTGCATATAATTGGACAGTAGAAGATGAATGAAAGGTTACATGACATGACATGATACCAGATTTTGTTAGGTGACAAAAAATGAAAGAAAAAAAATATTATAATTCCACGGGTCTTTATTGGTCACTTATTGTATAGTGAAACAAATCTGTATTATTTCAAATTCCATTGAAACAAACATCATAACAAACACCACAGTTCATTTCTTGAAAAGAAAAATAAATCTAAAGCTAAACTCTTTAGTAAAACATCTTAAGTAAAGATGAAATTAATAAATGGAAGAGNGAACAATTTAAATGTCAAGGTAGAATGTTGACTCGTAAATGTTTGGGGTTCTTCCGATGCCATTCTTAATAACACTTTCAATGGATTATTGACATTGTTTATGCTAATTTCATTATTGACCTATATTGTATATATTTCATAAACGTTTGCTTCATTACCATGGCTATTCATTGAAATAAAAAAAGCGAAAAAGTTATCCCGAAACTCATACTGAGTAAACAAAACTTTACATTTCTCTATTTTTTTTTCTCGTTCCTTCATTTTATGAAATATAAAATTACATACATTGGTGCTGTAGAAATCTCTTTATCTTTGTCAGTAACATCTGAAAACCAAACATTTGATGATGATAGATAGAATGACTTAGTAAACGTAAGAGAGGCAGAATGGACAATCCACATAAACTGGCAACATTAGGTACACAAGACACAAGACGAAGACAAACAAAACACAACACAATTACTAACACTAGATGCAAAATGATAAATATACAAGCGGGTGATTTCTACACCTACAATTATCAAGAAATAATATTCTTTTTTTTCCAATTAAAATCTTTATTTGAAATCTTTTCGATCAGATGAGCAATTGATATTTTTTCTCTCGAATATTGCCAAATAGAAACAGTTAGGTCATATAATAGCTATATCTATATGTTTAGAACCCCTTTAAACCCCTGGATTTTTCATTAATTGATGTAACTTTATAAATAAGTAAGGAACACATACTCTGATTTACTCTACTTACATGATCTGTATACAAAATAAACCATGCCTATGATAATTCCTACCATTATGACTACAATAGCCACAACACTGAAATATAGGGTATTTAAACAAAACATGAACATCTGTTTAGATAATTATTACATGTACTGATTAATAAGAGATTCAAGATACCAGAAGGGGCAAAAAGTAGAAAGACAGACAACAAAAATGGTAGACGAAAAACTACACAGAAAGCTAAAGATTGGGCAACCCAAAGCCCTCTGAAAATTCCAGATATGAAAAATAATTTTCTGCTCCCCTAGTGGCACCTGTTGTGTTGCTGTTGAACGACAGGACTATAATTTTATATGGAAATCGTGTTGAATATGAATCCCTTAAAAAATGGGAGCCAAGACGATTCAAACATCGTATTTACGCGGAAATCGTAAGTGGACACCACAACACGAAACTGAAAACGTGAAAACATGTCATTGAACAAAATGAACAAGAAAAACCTTACTAAAACTGGAAATCGGGTGCTCTGAATAAGTAAGCGATTTCTGCGTCACTTGTGGCACCCGTTGTTGTGTTACCCATGTTTGAAATCCGCCGATAATGTCATGAACGAGGAAAGGACGGGATTGTGACTACGAAACATAACCGTGATCATCTGTGACACGGACATTTGGTAACGATTAAGCACCGTATAGTAGCCACCGTCTAAACCTTCAAAATGATGACTTCCATTTTAACCCTTGGTTCAGTAGTTTTCTGGTTAGCAGCAACCCTCTATTAAGGATATCTAATATGAACACAAACTGAGAGATATATACTACACATACAGATGATGCTGGATTCATACTACATATAAATAGAATGTTCACAATGGGAAAACTGAAATCAATTCTTTTGTCGTAAATTATCGTTCTTATCTGGTCCTCATTTGCAATGTCTATGTGTAAGTCAATGTATCAAGCAAACATGGCTTTTTATTAGAATCTGAGAGGTTTTTCTTAAATCAAATAAGACATGCCATTTCCTAAAACAAGATATTCTATTCTATGAAACATAGTATAATTAATTTTTTTTAATCTGTCTTTTAGTGTAGAGTTGGGGAATGTTATGAGTTCAATCCCCATCCATAGAGAACTGGATACAACATTATGTATACCCCTTAACTTAATGATTACCCCTTTGGTATCGTCAAACATTTCCTGTCAATTAATTTAAGAACGTCGGTGGTTTTCTCCTGCTACTCCAGTTTCTCCCATCCATAAAACGGCCTGCCACCACCAAACTAATCGGAGCGTAATCAGACGTCGACTACCGACTATGGAATAACAAATGAATTTTTATTATATTCAAGCAAAATCACATTTAATAATAAAAATAAGGCCAAATAATGAATGAATTATGTTTTTTTTAATTATATCTATACTACACCTGTGGACAATTTACCTCTGGGTGCCAGGAAACCTCAAATGTTTACAAATATTTACAATGAACAATATAATTTAATAATAAATACTGGTAGTAAGAATACAATACCATCAGCAAATAAATCATATTTTATCTCTCATATTCAATAAACATACAGTTTTATACAGTAAACAATGAAAGGAATAATTAATACAACTAAATTCATAATGTAACCAATAATAACTGTAATTTCCTAATATTATATAAGTTTCGAACTTCTGGGTTTTTAATCATCATTTGTATGATATTTCTAAGTTCATTTTTTAGATTTGTGAAAATTATTGCTTCCCTGTAAATGCTTTTATTATATTTTATATAATTTCTTGGTTTCCAAATTACCCATTTTAATATACAAATTACCAAATTCACTAAAAGTAGATATTCAGTTATTTCTCCCTGATACAACCCAATGATTAAGTTTTCCTCAACAGAGTACTATATTCTTTTCAAAAATCTTATTAAAAATGTGTTTTAGTTATTCTAAGACATGTTTAATTGTATGACACCTGTAAAACAAATGCATAAGGGACTCTATTTCATTTTTTACAAAAATGACATTGACCATTTGATTTTCCCATTTTTTGTAATCTATATTCTGAATAGACAATGTTATGCAAGCATTTCCATTGGAACTGGATAATGCTTTGTTTACATTTAATCTTGTTCAGTATATACCAAATAGATATCCAGTTAAATTTCTTTTCATGCAATGTATCCCATTTTACTTGACATTTTGGCGTGATTGGTTTACGTATTTCTTTCTGGATATTCTTCAGTTTCAGCTCTTTTGGAACAATTATTTTATTATTATGATTTCTAATATTCAAATTACTATCTATTTTTAGACCTAATGATTTTTTTATCTTTCTGTTATCGTCTGATTTTAATTGCTTAACAAACTTTTCTGGTATTGATTTTTTTTTATTTTTGCCCATTCCTGATATCCAGTTCCTTTATCATCCAGTCTATTAAATATAGTCTGATTATCAACAAAGGTATTATTGTTTTTGTCCCATATATCGTTTATTTTAAATATATTATTTCTCAAAAACGATTGAAAAAAAAGTGGATTTCTGTTAAATTTGATATCAGAGTTACCAAATATGTTTTTATCTAAAATACCAGTTTTAGACTCCATAGAACATGACCCCAAAAAAGTGTTCCATGCTTGTATAGCGTCTTGATAGTATTTTGGAATGGATGCAATATCTAAACCTTTAATATCGGAGCATTTACAAAGAAAAAAATCAACTCCAAATTTATTATCGTATTTCTGTAACCAGTATTTACCTATCGCATTCCATGAGTCCATCTCACTGTTGATTATTTTGTATATAAATTTTATCTGTTTACGTTTGACAAAATTGTCTATGTTAATCATTCCCATCCCCCCTTCATTAATATTTAAGCAACATACGTTTCTTTCTATTTGGTTTGGTTTATTGTCCCACAGAAATTTCCAAATCAAATTATTCACCTCTTTTTTATATTTCTCTGGTATCCCCCTCATTTCAGTTTCAAATCCCATTTGAGCTAACAGAAAATTTTTAACGATTACAGTTTTTCCCTTAAAGGTTAAATTTCTGGTTTTCCAAACCTGAGTGCAGCTTTTCATTTTATTTATAATTTGTTTTCCAAATGTTATCGGTGTCTATATTGTACCCGTAAAAAACTCTTAACGTGTTTATATTATCTGAAATCCATGATATGTTAGTTAATCTGGGTCGTTTTCCCCTTAATCTACCAATAAATAATCCTTTTGTTTTTTCATAATTTATCTTAGAGCCGGATGCCTTTTCAAATTTCGAAAGAACTAAAAAGGATTGTTCCACAGATTCCTCGTTTTTATTTTAGAGTTGCGTGTCATCCGCAAACATGCATATTTTTGCTTCTTTTACGGGCAGCCCCTCACAGTCGGGTAGTTTGATACCATGTATTGCCGGAGTGTTTCGGATAGCACAAGCCATCGGCTCTGCCTTAATAATGTACAATATCGGTGCAGCAGGACATCCTTGTCTGGCTGAACGCGATATTGCGAAAAAAATTATATGAAACCAATTGTTTTATACAGGTTTTTCCCCTTTTAAATAACATATAAACCCTTTCACGAAATTTTAGTCCAGAATTAAAACATTCCATAACATAATTTAACCACCCCCATTCCATCCTATCGAATGCTTTTTGCTGATCAACAAAAATAATTACACCTTCCTCATCTTCATTATCTACAAATTCTATAATATCATCAATTATACGATTATTTTCACTTATATTTCTCCCTTCTACGAATCCTTTTTGATCCGTATGAATAATTTTGTTTAATACTGGCTTCATGCGATTTGCTAAAAGTTTTGATATGATTTTATAAGCACTATTCAATAATGTTATTGGACGCCAGTTACGTATGTTATCTCTAGTCCCCTCCCCCCTTTATGAAGTAATGTCAACATTCCTCGACACTGGGAATCACATATTTCAAATTTATCAAAAATTTCTAGTAATACTTCAAATAAATCTTCCTTTATTGTATCCCAATATAACTGATAAAATTAATTTATAACCCCGTCTAATCCAGGTGATTTGTATTTTTTCATCGAAAAAATTATTTTTTTAATTTCATTAACTGTCAAGTCCTTTTCTAAATCTTCACTTTCGTCGCATGTTAATTTTTTATCCATATGAGTAACCAGTTCCTCTGCTACACTTTTATCCCACCCTTCTATCGAAAATAGATTTGAGTAAAAATTTATCTGTTCATCTAGTATCTCGTCGATATCATATTTTAAATTACCATCTAGACCCCTGATTTTTTGCCATAATTTATTTTGCCCATTTTTTCTCTCTAGGTTAAAGAGATATTTAGTTGATTGTTCCCCTCCCTCGTACCAATCAACCTTACCTCCTAACCTTGCGGCGTCAGTTTTTTTTCATAATGTGAGCGTATTTGGTTTTCTAAGTCTGTTAACTCTTCTAATTGTTGCCTGGAGGGTTCAGATAAATCTTTTAAAGCCTCTAATTTATTTTCTAGAACCTTTATCTTGTCGTCAGTAATGTTTACCTTTTTAAATGCTTCTATAGTTCTCGATTTAATTTTAATTTTGGCTATGTCCCACCATTCCCTCAAATTTGAAAAAGATTTCTTTTCTAATTTCCAATATACCCACCAATTTGTAAACACTTGTCGAAAATAATCAGATCTAATTGTATGCAAATTCATTATCCAGGTACCAGACCCTCTAGTGATATCGCATACATTTAATTTCATAACTTTAATATCATGATCACTGAACGGACAATGAATTATTTTAATGTTAATGATATGACAGGAAAGTTCTTCACTTATCAATATTAAGTCTATGCGTGATTTGGAATTACCTCTACTAAACGTGTATTTTTTCAATGACGGATTTTATTTCTCTCTAAATATCGGTTAGGTTATTTTTCGTCATAATAGTCTTAAGTTCTTTTGCCCCCGTATCATCATAATTACGAGAAGGATAACGATCTATTTCCTTATCTAAAACACAATTAAAATCACCAATGAGTATATGCATTTTTTCAGTGAGACTTCTATCTGTCACATAAGGATCAACATCTCTAATAAAAGTTTTTCTAACACCACTTTCATTTGGACAATACACGTTTTTATTAAATAAGTTTTATTTTCGTATTTTAATGAATTATGTTTTTCGTGTAAAAGTAAAAACAAAGGGTTAAGCAGTAAGTCGAAGGAGGACTATTCAATGGGTAAAAGAAAAAGGGACAATAGGACAAACAATGATCTACAAAAACAAACTATACAAACTACAGAGAAAACTCAAAACTGAGAAACAAGAACTAACAAGGGCAACGCAAAGCTTGGCGTATCCCCTCGACAAAAAAATTGACCTTTGACCTTGAAAATTAATAGGATTTCAGACTCACCTAAGGACTTGGTCAAAGTCCATTGAAGGATGTTGATTCTAGAGTGTTCACAATGATGATACGGAAGGACGGACGAACGGAATCGGAAGGACTAAACAATTCCTGCTCTACTAATGACACCCAACACTTGTAATGTAAGCCAGTTTAACATAAATAGTATGCCAACTAAACCAAGAGCTATCATTCTTAACATGTGTATATGTTAGATAGCCAAAGAGAGGTTATGTTTTCAAATCAAAATGCATTTTTGCTTGGAAAGTTTCATTCAAATACGAGAATTGACACCAGAAGCATTTAAGATATTTAAATGTGAATTGATTTTCCTGTAAAATGGACTAATATACCAAACACATGTTATAATGATACATTTGCAGTATCTTTGTTTTCTGATCAGTTTCTAACTAAGTAGAGAACAGTCCAATTCACGTTGTAATCGGAAATTGGTGCCAAATTGGTTTTAAGATCTTACAGAGAATATTAATGTATCATTAACTATGTCCAGATATGACAGTCATCTTGTAAATAACCATCTAATAACCATATGTAATTAAGATTCGTCTTTCTTGTATTTAATAAGAATATATAAGACCACCTAAATATCATCTATATATCGTTTGGATTTACTCAGTTTTGTAGTTTCTAATCAGACATATTTTCCCAATAGAGTCCAATGCAGTGTTTCTTACCTTGGATTTCCGATCAACACCCAATGCATATTCATGTCAACATTAATTTACATCAGCAAAGTGGTTTCGTAAATGAAGAAAACCAACCAGCCAAGAAATAAAAATAACTCGCATGATCCTTTGCGATTATACCAGGTTAACAAAACTTTACATTTCATAATACGCCCTCGTTTATGAAATTATCAAAAAGATTTTCACTCTGTTTTACTTCTGAACAATTTAAATGTCAAGGTAAAATGTTGACTCGTAAATGTTTGGGGTTCTTCCGATGCCACACTTTCAATGGATTATTGACATTGCTTATGCTAATTTCATTATTGACCTATATTGTATATATTTCATAAACGTTTGCTTCATTACCATGGCTATTCATTGAAATAAAAAAAGCGAAAAAGTTATCCCGAAACTCATACTGAGTAAACAATACTTTACATTTCTCTATTTTATTTTCTCGTTCCTTCATTTTATGAAATATAAAATTACATACATTGATGCTGTAGAAATCTCTTTATCTTTGTCAGGAACATCTGAAAACCAAACATTTGATGATGATAGATAGAATGACTTAGTAAACGTAAGAGAGGCAGAATGGACAATCCACAGAAACTGGCAACATTGGGTACACACGACACAAGACGAAGACAAACAAAACACAACACAATTACTAACACTAGATGCAAAATGATAAATATACAAGCGGGTGATTTCTACACCTACAATTATCAAGCAATAATCATCTTTTTTTCCAATTGAAATCATTATTTGAAATCTTTATATTTGTTAGTGAGAGAAACATAAAATACCAGTACCTTATCCTGGCCTCGATAATATTAATAGCATATCATAGAAATAGTGTTAGTCGTTTTAGTACAAAGTACAGATTGATCAATACATTCAATACGGATTTTGAGAGTTATGTCAAGTATTTCTAATTTTAGGATAGTTTGTTTGCTTCCTATATACTTTCGTTTTTAACCTACGTGTTGGGAGATATGTAAAATCTAAAATGTTGTTTTTTATCAATATTATATATGGTATTATATTATTATTCAATACTAGAGGCTCAGCACTGAACCGATCCTGTGTCGCTCACCTTTCATTCTGCTTTGAGGAAACTTAACACAGAGCCTTCCATAGGTGTTTCCCACCAAATATCGGTTCATTTTGGCAAAGAAGTTTCAGAGAAGAAGATTGTTAGAAATCGACCAATCTAAAACAAGAATTGCCTGTGACAGCCATGTTTGTTAATAGATCAAAGCGAAATTAGCAATCGCTAAAGAGTCCCTTCCACAGATGCTTCTTACCAAGTTTCCTATTATTTGGCCAAGCGGTTTCAGAGGAAAATCTATTTTAGAAATCGACCAATAAGAAACAAGAATTGCTTGTGACGGCCATATTTGTTAACGGAACAAAACGGAATGAGCAATTCCCATAGAGAACCTTCCATAGATGCTTCCTACCACGTTTCGGTCCATTTGGCTTAGCTATTTCAGAGTAGAAGATATTTAGAAATCGACCAATCAGAAACAAGAATTGTATGTGGCGGTCATGTTTCTGAAGGGATTGGGACGAAATTAGCAATCGTAGCAGAGGACTTTCCATAGATGCTTCCTACCAAATTTCGGTTCATTTGGCCAAACGATTTCAGAGGAGAAGAATCTAAAAATACAGCAAACCAGAAACAAGAATCACATGTGGCGGCCATGTTTTAACGGATCGGGACGAAATAAGTAATCTTTATAGAGGACCTTCCATAGATGCTTCCTACCAAGTTTCGTATCATTTGGACAAGTGGTTTCAAAGAAGAAGATTTTTAGAAATCGACCAATCAGTAATATTTGTATAGAGATAACTGCATTCTGAATACAATATCTATATTTAAATACGAGTTATCTTTCTTTTAGCAGACTTTTCTTAAAAATCAACCAATCAGAAACAAGAATTTCCTGTGGCGGCCATTTTTGTTAAGCGATCGGGACAAAATGAGAAATCTTTATATAGGACCTTCCATAAATGCTTCCTACCAAGTTTCGATTCATTTGGTTGAGCGGTTTCAGCGGAGAAAATTAACATGTGAAAAGTTAACGGACGATGGACGACAGACGACGGACGACAGACGCCAAGTGATGGCAAAAGCTCACCTTGCAAGGTGAGCTAACAACGGAGATAAAATATACGTTATTTCCGAAATTAATATATTCGGAAAATATTTAAGATTGAAAAAGAGATACTTGAAATCACTCTCAATTTCTATTCACCAACATACAACTTTAAGCTTTAACAATGGTAATTAACGAATCAAGCTATGGAATCTTCATCGTCACATTACTTAGTGTAAGTAGATAACATTTTAGCAGATATGTCTGATATGTAAACAAAAAGAGCAACAGCAACAACAAAAAAACAACAAAACAACAAAATATAGTGAAACACACACATAAATGTATGCAGAAAATAAACACACAAAACAACAAAATACAAACACATAATACTCAGAGGTAACACATTGTGTGAAACAAACACATTATTTGTACAATTTATGTCATACTGACGGAATAAACATGCATCCATACACTCCCACACATGCCTGCATGCACATATACCTACAAATACATACACACACATGTGAAAAAACCGTTAACGATCAATCTTACGGGGTACTGGATCGTTGCGGTATAAGGATACCATACAAGTAGAATAAAGTATAAACGTCTCAAATGGTTTGTAAAGCAACGTCAAGTACACAAAACAAAGTGATAAAGAATTAAACATTTCGTTGAATGACAAAATTTCCGTCCCACCGAGGAACTTTCTCAATGTCTAATTAAATAAAATATCGAACCAGTACATACACACACACATACATACATCCACATAACTATTGATTTATTACTAAAAATAAATTAAGGGGCCATACATATGCTTCCCAATTACTTTAACATGAAGAGTAAATAAGCACAGTGTTCTATGGTGAATCTAAATGATGTCAATAACCTTCTGCATAAATACAAGCAATAATCATAACATTATTTCTACGTCTACAATCAACAAGTAATGCGCATGAGTTAAGTTTAGAAATAGCTGTATTGTATTTGAATACCGGTAGTTGTCGGCGTCAATTTGGGATTTTAAAATGAAGTTGTACTCGCAACGCGTACCCAGTAAAAGGTATGTTCAAGACCGTCAAATGATGCTTCCTACCAAATTTCAGTTTATTTGGGAAAGCAGTTTCAGAGGAGAATATGTTTAGGAGTCAACCAATCAGAAACAAGAATGACCTGTGGTGGCCATGTTTGTTAACAGATCGGGACGGAATAAGCCATCTATATAGCGGACATTCCATAAATGCTTTCTACCAAGTTTCGGTTCATTTGGCCAAGCGGTTTCAGAGAAGATTTTAAAGATCGGCAAATCAGAAATTATAATTGCCTGTGGCGGCCATGTTTGTTAATGGATCGGGACAAAATGTGTAATCTTTATAGAGCACCTTCCATAGATGCTTCTTACCACGTTTCAGTTCATTTAGCTGAGGGGTTTCAGAGAAGATAAAAATGTGAAAAGTTAACGGACGTCGGCCGATGGACGCCAAGTGATGATAAAAGCTCACATTGCCTTTGACAAGGTGAGCTAAAAATAAAATGTCACAAAATATTGTATGTTTCTTCGGCACATAATCGTCATAGAAACTTCTTACATCATATGAAACTTTTCAGTGTATGAACTAAGCACTTGACGTCAGCTCACAACATGGATATTTTATTGCGGATAAAATCCATTTATACTTTTTTTCCAAAGATGTCTTGTTGTCTATCGTATCGTTTTAATTGACATGTTGAATTTAAAAAAAAATCAATATGGCGGCTCATCCGCGCTAGAATCTTTAGTTATTCCATGTCAATTGAGGATTAGCCAAAGAAAAACTTGCTAACTGGTAATTGCATTATAGTTAATTTCTATGCTTACAATGCAATTAATTCACCATTAGCAAGCAATAGGTATCAGTTAATTTAAATCCCTAAAATTAACAAGCAATAGGTGTCAGTTAATTTCTATGTTTACAATATCAAGCAATATGTATGCATTTATTCCACTTCTTAATTTTGGGCAGTTTAAAAAAAAATGGCTAATATAATATTTACCAGCCTGAGTGGTTCCTATGATTATCAATGTTGTTTTTAATTACTTCAAAATATGTGTCCCTGTATCAAGAATAATTCTGCAAAAAATATTTTATTTATCTTTAATGACTTTAATGACAAGAAAGTTATGACAGAAAAAGATGCCAAAAAAGTCAGGAGTGCAACACTTTTTTGGGACACTTTTAAAAATAACACTTTTTCAAAAGAGTCACAAAAACATATTATGCATACTGCATTATTAAAAGTTATAGAAAATAACTTTTCACTGTATAAGCTTTCTTTTAAGCATAAGATTAAGTGTTTTCCGATATGTTCATGTATTTAAATGTTCAATTAAATGAAGTACCTACTCTGTCAGGAGTGCAACAAAATATTTTGTGGTTTTGAATAAATACTTATCTACAGCTTAAATATCTCTTTTCTAATGGACAATTGCTTCTTCAGATATATTTATTTTATATTGTCTTTAAAATAAATAGCATATATTGCAACAAAAGTGTAAAGTATTAATTATATGAAAGATTTATTGAGGTAATATAAAATGCCAGAAGCGCAACTCTTGATGTTTAAATTATCACAGTTCTGTAGAAATGAATAACATATATTATTTTGTTTTATTTTTCAAGAAACCCCAGTCCAAAGAATAGTTGACAGTCACTACTTTGTCCAATACTGTATTAATGTTTCCCATGGGAGCATTTAATTCATGTCAGGAATGCAACTAATTTTGATACATTTCCACCATGTTCACTTTCAGACATTTTTTTTGGCCTCTGATTAAAGTCATCTTTACAAAAACAATATCAAATAAGCTATGACACATTAATAAAGAAACCCATAAGTGTTTCACTCATCACTCAGTGCTTGGTAAATGTTTAATGTTAAACTTTCAATCATTTCACCTTCATTTGAATCATGATTCTCATTTCAGATTAATAAAGATGCACTAAGTTTTTATAATTATATGTTTTGCTTTTTACATTGAATGTGTAAAGTCAGAGTCTATTACATAACAAAACAACCATTTGTGAAAAAAAATTCTACAGAATGTATTTCAAATGTTTTAAGGTCAGGAGTGCAACAAATTTAATCTCAAAGGGTAGCCAATATATGTGTTGTAAAGTGGCTTAATATTAAAAACAAATTTAAGTTTTATTACAAAAGACTATTTTGTTTTGCTTTTTGCTGTGAAGTGCATTTATGGTAAATCAATTTCTAGGCCTGGGTACCGCCTTTACCACAAACCAGAATTTCAGAAAATTTAGAATAAAAGAAAATATCAGAACAAATATTTTTGCTTTGTGATGAAAGAAGGTAACAAAGTTGTAAAAATGGGATATGATATTAAGCAATAAGAAATACTCCTTTTATTTGAATCTAGTAATTCATATTTGTCTAAGAATACTCAGTGTCAGGAGTGCAACATAATGAACTGTATGAAAATATGTTTTATGTATCAATGTAATATCAAATTATGATCAGATATGGTAACTGGTCATTGGAAAATGTTTTTGGAGAGTAATTATTCATTCTCCTGTCTGATAGTTTTTATAAGTTATGATTTCAATTATCTAAGATTAAGTAGGCTGTACAGTTGAATTTGGTAGAAATATTACACCAGAGAGAATACACATCATTCGTTTTAGCTATAAATTAAAATAAAATTCCATTTCATAACAGTATCTGACTTTTGGTGCTTTTTCTAACCCTCTATCTTGTTATGTCAGGAGTGCAACATTCTAACCATATTGGGAGCATTGAAATTTGTGTACTTTCAGGTTCTAATATGGTTGATTTCTCGAAAATAAAGTATTAATTAGTTTCCATTAGATGAGGGCACAAAATAAATACATAATTTTTAAGCTGCAGTTAATTTTTGTACTTAATCTTCACTCAACAGTTGATTATTACTTAAAAATATGAATACACACAAGAAGATTTTTTTAAACAGATTTTTTTACAAAATAAAAAAAATATGCTGTATTTCATATAAAAGCTTCTTCATATATTGCTCATGAACAATTTTGGGACAAAATAAATGTATTTTGCAAACAGCATTGGGTTTTTTTCAAGTAAAAGACAATTGTCAGGAGTGCAACACTTGTATGCAAAATATATCATAACTTTAGGCTTCTATTTCTCTGTAACTAGGCAACATATTCATGAATTTTTTTTGTGTATGGTATTCCTTATTCATTAAACTAAGATTATTAGGTAATTTTTTTGGAAACTTTTGGTTTTCTTTTATACTACAAAAACTATTAAACATCATATTGATAAAAACCAAGGCAAAAAATAAGAAAATCTAGCTTTTTAACAAATTTAATCTATATCACTTGAAACTTATGACATAAAGATGAAATATCATACATAACTTATTATTTGAAAACAAAAAAATATCATCTTTGTTACACAACTGAAGTAACCAAGCATATACATTACTCTGTATGCATTATAATTTTATAACACTTGCAAAGCAAATGCTTTAAAAAAATTATTTGTGTTCAATATGCTTAATCCAACTAGATTTATAAACTTCAATGTATATACAACCAGAAACTAATAAGAAAATTGGGTTTTTAGTAGGTCTAATTTTGGCATATTTTCTCAATTTTTTTAGCCATTTTTTTTTAAACTGCCCTTTTACAATTTATTTATTACACCATGGCCATTAATAATAAACCTCGAAGAAATAAACACAAACACATGGGATAAAAGGGCTATAGGAAACCCTCCCTCTTTCATATTCGCTAGCCAATGGATACGACCCCCTCGCCTCCCTCTACTTCACTTTTTGTGGTGTTAGCTACAAATTCGTAATTCGCGTACACAACCATAAGTAATTAGATATAATACGATTATCAGCCAATTGGCAAAAGTCATTAATTTCACCTCATGCCAAAATATGTACACAGTTAACTGAAAGCACTAAGCATGTGCCAAAAACATCTTGTCCATTTTTGGAAGTTGCTAATGGGATGTTTTGCATTTTGGAAGTTCTTCATGTGATTTTTTGCATTTTTGGAAGAAACTCACAGAATTTTGTGCAATTTTTGAAGTTCTTCATAGGATTTTTGGAAGTTCCTTATGGGATTTTATGCATTATTGGAAGTTCCCCGTGGGATTTTTTTTTGCATTTTTGGAAGTTCCTCGTGGGATTTTGTGCAGTATTCGAAGTCAATCATGGGATTTTGTGCATTTGGCGGAAGATCATCATGGGATGCTGTGCATTATTTGAAGTCATTCATCAGATCTTGTGCATTTTCGGAAGATACTGTTGGGATTTTGTGCATATTTGGAAGTTTCTTCTGATAATTTGTGCATTTTTGAAAGTTCCTCGTTGGATTTTGTGCATTTTTGAAAGTACTTCATGGGATTTTGTGCATTTTTGGAATTTCTTTGCGGGATTGTGTGCACTTTCGGAAGATCCTGGTGGAATTTTGTGCATATTTGGAAGTTCCTCATGGGATTTTGTGCCTTTTTGGAAGTTCCTCTTGAGATTTTGTGTATGTTCGTAAGATCCTGGTGGGATGGATTTTGTACATATTTGGAAGTTCTTCATGGGATTTTGTGCATTTTTGAAAGTACCTCATGGGATTTTGTGCCTTTTTGGAAGTTCCTCATGGGATTGTGTGCAGTTTTTGGAAATTCATCGATCGTAGGATTGTGTATATTTGAGAGTTCCTCATGGAATTGTGTACATTTTGGAAGTTCCTCATAGGATTCTGTGCATTATTCGAAGTCAATCATGGGATTTCGTGCATTTTTGGAAGTTCCTCATGGGATTTTGTGCATTTTTGGAATTTCCTCAAGGCAAAGCATACACGTGTCCATTTCATCCTTTCACCTTTTCTCTACAAAATACATGTTTTTGCAACATGCATACTGATTGATTCCGGCTATCGCTGGCTGCAACCATTTCAAATCGTCATCCTGTAATCACGAATATCCGGGTAACACGACTAAGGTTGATGCGGAAGAGGCGGATCGTAACATTTGTCTGGCCAAGAGGTCTCTCGTTAGGACTAAGGCAGATAATTTTTTATGATATGATATGATTTTTCACATATATTTTATTTTAACAATTTCTACTGCAATTAAGCTTTGGCAAGGGATAACTATTGATGATAGTACTATCTTGAGGGTATTATGAAATTTGTTTTAAGCATTCGTAGATAGAAATATATGAGCAAATAGCTAATTGTTATGCTTTTTTTTATATAGTACATACCATAAAATGTGCAAATCTATTTATCTTGATTTTTCCATACTTCAAAATGCAGCTAAAAATAAACAGCTATTCCCCCGGAAAATCAAGGGGCATATCTCCAAAACAGATAAAGCGGTAAAGTCCAAAATCGAATTTGACATTCCTATTATGATTACTGACCTGGTTTATACATTTCAAATGATTTGCTAAGGGGAAACATAAGTTATTGAGCGGAAACCAAATGTGTGAGGGACGTACAGACATTCGTACTGAAATGGGTAAAACTAATTGTCTCCAGCTACTAGGATGGGCATAATTACATACATCATCACCGATAAACTATGTTTTTGAAAGAACTACTTAATTCACATTCTAAGTTCCAGTTAGTGTCCATAGCAACAACTGGTGGAAACTCCAATCGGTACGATTTTGACTTGAACAAACATCGACGCTGGTCACTATACTCAGTGAGTCAGTATAATAATATTATTATCAAACCTCTGTGGAGTTTCGTTAAGGAAAACTGACTTATCAAATATTAAAATGAATGTACCTTTTCCAAAGGAACATATAGACCAAATAACAACAAATTGATCCAGATGTAGTGTTCATAGAAAGAAGATTGCCGCAGTACTGCTGGATAGGGACCGTTTCACATTCATTTAGGGTATATATGATCATTATTAAAGACGCTATTGTGACTATGAAATGTAGAATGACAAGCAGAACGCTGTTCCTTTACTTTAATTTGTAACTCAGTGAAACAGTGGATAGTATCCCATGTTCATTTACATCCTCATTCTGTCTTACCAGACATATATTACAAAATATTCCTTTACAGCATGATTTGATTATAATATTGTAACCAAAAGGATCTCAGTTTTCGTATTTAATGCTATATTTGTGTTTTATATTGATTTTACTTACTTTCTCTAAAGACATCGTCATGAAGCAGATATTTCGGGGTTGACTGGTCAAATCCATAAACACAACGATAAGTAACATTTAAGTCTGCTTCAGACAGATTACGAATGACAACACCAAACCCATCTTTATTATATGTTCCATGGTATTTCATTTTGGGATCATTTGAAAATGTTTTTACATCAAAAATTATCGCCTTAAGTCCGACATTCCATCCTGCCGGCTCACTGCAGCAGTTTTCAACGGGACAAAGTAATATCAAATTCTGTCCATAAGAAGTCACCTTTTCTTTTACAACCCACTGAAGTTGACCTAAATAAAACAAAATAAATAACGATGCAAGTAATTATTGAATGATTGATACTGATACTATTGGGCTTTGTCAAGTCATGCAAGAAACATTATTCAACGAGACCGTAGGCCAAAGAGAAGGTTGTATTTCTTGGGTTGATATTTTTTTTTTATCATAGCAGTATAATATTTTGTGTAGAAGGTAACACAAAGCTAAAGTACAATGTTCCCTGATATTTTCACCAGGGCAATGTCGCTTTAAATCATGACGTCATCGATGTGTTAAGATAATATTTTCGTCATTTTATGTTTTTAAAGTTAAGTTTTTCAAATAAGAATATTGATTATTAGTATCATCCCTTGCAGAAAGTTAATTGCACCTACAAGATCGTGCAATTCTGCTTTAAAGAATATTCATCAATATTCGTGCAATAGCCCTATGATATTAACTGAAATTAAAAATCAATAATTGTGTTATTGAAAAAACATTATTAATGATATTTACAAATTTTCGAAATATTTATATTATACATGTACCTGCTATTTATCTCATTTTAGTACATATACCATATTGAAAGAATAGATAATTATATAATGTACAAAAAATCTTTATCAACACAACAAACATGTATTTTCAACGATAAACGATCATGAATTGCATTTTAACTAATACTTATATAATGAAAGGAAAAACAAATCTGACAGAGAATAAACAGACAAATGAAGCAGTATTCCCCTGGGTGTATGGACAATAACAGACAAATGCAGCTGTATTCCCCTGGGTGTATGGACACTAACAGGCAAATGAAGCTGTATTCCCCTGGGTGTATGGGCAATAATAGAAAAATGAAGCTGTATTAACCTGTGTGTATGGAAATTGTCAAACAAATAAAGCTGTATTCCCCTACGGGTATGGAAAATAACAAACAAATGAAGCTGTATTCTCCTGAGGGTATGGACAATAACAAACACATGAAGCTGTATTATCCTGTGTGTATGGACAGTAACAAACAAATAAATGTGCATTCCCTATGTGTGGAGATTAACAAATCAATGATGCTTCATTTCCTGTGTGTATGGAAAATAACAAACAAATGAAGCTGTATTACCTTGGGTGTCTGCAAAATAACAGAAAAATGAAGCTGTATTACCATGTGTGTATGGCCAATAACAGAAAAATGAAGCTGTATTCCTCTGGGTGTATGGACATAACAGACAGTTAGAGCTGTATAACCCTATGTTTATGGAAAGTAACAGACAAATGAAGCTGCATTACCCTGGGTGTATGCATAATAATTTTAGAAAAACATGAAGCTGTACTCTGGGTGTATGAAAATAACAGACAAATGAAGCTGTATTACGCAGGGTGTAAGGAAAAACAAACAAATGAAGCTCTATTTCCCTGTGTGTATGGACAATACCGAAAAAATGGAGCTGTATTCCCCTATGTGTATGGAAAATAACAAACAAGTGAAGCTGTATTACCTTGCGTGTAATGAAATTAAAAGACAAATGAAGCTGTATTTCCCTGTGTATATGAAAATTAACAAACAAATGAAGCTGTATTACCCTGGGTGCATGGGGAAAATGAAACTGTATTCCCCTCGGTGTATGGACAACAACAGCCAAATGAAGCTGTATTACCCTGTATGTATGAAACTAACAGACAACTGAAGCTGTATTCTCCTGGGTGTATGGCCAATAAAAAACAAAGGAAGCTGTATTCTCCTGGGTGCATGGCCAATAACAGATAAATGAAGCTGTATTACCCTGTGTGTATGGAAAATAACATACGAATGAAACTGTATTTCCCTGTGTGCATGGACAATAACAGAAAAATTAAGCTGTATTCCCCTGGGTGTATGGTAAATAACAAACAAATGATGATGTATTCCCCTGAGTGTATAAACAATAACAAACAAACGAAGCTCTAATCTGCTGTGTGCATGGACAATAAGAGGCAAATGAAGCTGTATTCCCCTGTGTGTATAGCAAATAACAAACAAATGAAGTGGTATTACCCTGGGTGTATTGAAAATAACAAACAAATGGAGCTGTATTCCCCTGGGTGTATAGATAATAACACACAAATGAAGCTGTATTCCCCTGGGTGTATGGACAATGACAAACAAATGAAGCTGTATTCCCCTGGGTGTATGGAAAATAACGAACAAATGAAGCTGTATTACCCTGGATGTATTGAAAATAACAGACAAATGGAGCTGTATTCCCTGGGTGTATTGAAAATAACAGACAAATGAAGCTGTATTACCCTGGGGGTATAGATAATAACAAAGAAATGAAGCTGTTTTCGTTTGGATGTATGGCCAATATCAAACAAATGACGCTTTATCCTCTGTGTGCATGGAAAATGATTTATAATAAATTAATAGTCGCACATATAACTAATTATTGTGGAAATACCTTCTGCTCCTCCATGACAAAAGAACAGTAAATACAAACTGAGCAACCATTGACAAGACTTCTCCAACATGTCTTTCTCTTTTAGTCAGTCTTTCAGTTTTCTCTGAAATTATAAATGTGACCTTTAAATATTATAAAGCCAATTGATGATGCCGATTATATTTTCATCTCTCCGATTCCACTTTTGGAAAACGTTCGTGGGAAAAGGATATTCAAAACCTTCTGGTTTACCTTCATACTTGGATAGTTACAATTTATATTTAATTGTATTGGAGGAGTGACATTTTTTATTTAATTGTATTGAACGAGTGACAACTTTTTTAACTATATTGGAGGAGTGGCAATTTGTATTAAATTGTATTGGAGGAGTAACAATGTTTATTTAATTGTATTGGAGGACTGACAATTTTTATTTAATTGTATCGGAGCATTGACAATTTTCATTTAATTGTATTGAAAGAGTGGCAATTTTTTATTTAATTGTATTGAAGACACACAAATACATGATCAATGAGTAACAAAATATTATACCTCTAACACACAATTACATGACCACTCAGTAACAAAATACTATACCTCTAATACACAAATACATGACCACTCTGTAACAAAATACTATACCTCTACCATACAAATAAATTACCACTATGTGACAAAATACTATACCTCTAATATGGGGCCCGGGTGGCTCAATGAGTTAGGTCGCTGGATCTAACAACTCATACAAGCCTATCACCAATACGGCGTGGGTTCGCGCCCGGCTTTGTAAGTTACAAAAAAGGGTGCACTCGACTCGCAACCGCAAGTGATAAAGTTTACCAGTTGCTTGCCCATGATCGGTGGTTCTCTCCGGGTACTCCGGCTTCCTCCACCACTAAAACTGGTCGCCATGATATAGCTGAAATATTGTTGAAAGTGGCGTTAAACACCAAAAAATCAAATCAAATCAAATCATATACCTCTATTGCACAAATACATGACCACTCAGTAACAAAATACTATACCTCTAACACACAAATACATGTCACTAAGTAACACAAATACTATACCTCTAACACACAAATACATGACCACTCTGTAACAGAATATTATTCCTCTAACACAAAAATACATGACCACTAAGTAACAAAATACTATACCTCTAACACACAAATACATGACCACTGAGTAACAAAGTACTATACATCTAACACAAATACATGACCACTCAGTAACAAAATACTATATCCCTAACACACAAATACATGACCACTCAGTAACAAAATACTATACCTCTAACACACAAATACATGACCAGTCAGTAAAAAAATATAATACCAGTAACACAATATACATGACCACTAAGTAACAAAATACTATACCCTTAAGACACAAATACATGACCACTCAATAACAAAATACTATACCTCCAACACACAAATACATGACCACAGAGTAACAAAATACTATACCTCTAACATACAAATACATTACCACTCAGTAACAAAATATTATACCTCTAACACACAAATACATGACCACTCAATAACAAAATACTATACCTCTAACACACAAATAGATGACCACAGAGTAACAAAATAGTATACCTCTACCACACAAATACATGACCACTGAGTAACAAAATACTATACCTCTAACACACAAATACATGACCACTATGTAACAAAATATTATACATCTAATACACAAATACATGACCACTCAGTAACAAAATACTATAACTCTAACACACAAATACATGTTACTAAGTAACAAAATACTATACCTCCAACACACAAATACATTACCATTCCGTAACAAAATACTATACCTCTAACACAGAAATAGATTACCGCTGAGTAACAAAATACTATACCTCTAACACACAAATACATGACCACCTGAGTAACAAAGTACTATCCCTCTAACACAAATACATGACCACTCAATAACAAAATACTATACCTCTAACACACAAATACATGACCACTCAATAACAAAATAATATACCTCTAACACACAAATACATGACCACAGAGTAACAAAATACTATACCTCTAACACACAAATACATGATCACTGAGTAACAAAACACTATACCTCTAACACACAAATACATGACCACTATGTAACAAAATATTATACCTCTAATACACAAATAAATGACCACTCAGTAACAAAATACTATAACTCTAACACACAAATACATGTTACTAAGTAACAAAATACTATAACTCCAACACACAAATACATGACCATTCCGTAACAAAATACTATACCTCTAACACAGAAATAGATTACCACTGAGTAACAAAATACTATACCTCTAACACACAAATACATGACCACTGAGTAACAAAATACTATACCTCTAACACACAAATACATGACCACTCAATAACAAAATACTATACCTCTAACACACAAATACATGACCACAGATTAACAAAATACTATACCTCTAACACACACATACATCACCACTCAGTAACAAAATAATATACCTCTAACACACAAATACATGACCACTATGAAACAAAATATTATTCCTCTAATACACAAATACATGACCACTCAGTAACAAAATACTATACCTCTAACACACAATACATGTCAGTAAGTAACAAAATACTATACCTCCAACACACAAATACATGACCACTCAGTAACAAAATACTATACCCCTAACACACAAATACATGACCACCTGAGTAACAAAGTAATATACCTCTAACACAAATACATGACCACTGAGTAACAAAATACTATACCTCTAACATACAAATACATGACCACTCAATAACAAAATACTATCCTCTAACACACAAATACATGACCACAGAGTAACAACATACTATACCTCTAACACACACATACATCACCACTCAGTAACAAAATACTATACCTCTAACACACAAATACATGACCACTCAATAACAAAATACAATACCTCTAACACACAAATACATGACCACTCAGTAAAAAAATACTATACCTCTAACACACAAATACATGACAACTGTGTAACAAAATACTATACCTCTAACACACAAATACATGACCACTCTGTAACAAAATACTATATTTCTAACACACACATACATGACCACTCAATAACAAAATACTATACCTCTAACACACAAATACATGATCACTCTGTAACAAAATACTATACCTCTAACAAACAAATACATGACCACTATGAAACAAAATATTATTCCTCTAATACACAAATACATGACCACCCAGTAACAAAATACTATACCTCTAACACACAATACATGTCAGTAAGTAACAAAATACTATACCTCCAACACACAAATACATGACCACTCAGTAACAAAATACTATACCCCTAACACACAAATACATGACCACTCTGTAACAAAATACTATACCTCTAACACACAAATACATCATCACTCAGTAACAACATACAATACCACTAGCACAAAATACATGACCACATATAACAAAATACTATACCTCTAACGCACAAATGCATGATAACTCTGTAACAAAATACTATATCTCTATTACACAAATACATGACCACTTTGTAACAAAATATTATACCTCTAACTCACAAATACATGACCACTCCTTAATAAAATAATATACCTCTAACACACAAATGCATGACCACTCTGTAACAAAATACAATACCTCTAGCAAACAAATACATGACCACTCTGTAATAAAATAATATACCTCTAACACACAAATGCATGACCACTCTGTAACAAAATACTATACCTCTAACACACAAATACATGACCACTCTGTAACAAAATA